>NCQV01132476.1:4051-14798 GCA_002740545.1 Lophocereus schottii | reverse complement strand
TAGTTGTTAATTCGCTGTATTGAACACCCATCACAACCTTAAGCTAGTGAGTGAAGTCCAAGTTGAATCGGGTCCATTTTGCGTGGGTTTGAGCGCGTGACTGTGGCAGATTTGGGCGTGGTCTATTCTAGTCGAGTGGTCAACAAGCATGGGTCAAGGAATCGGGTTTTTCCCAGCACTCAAGGTTGAGCCTAGAGCCCTCAAACGAACCTCTAGTTTGGAATGAGGTGGAAATTTCTCGCCTCCTAAGTATTAGTAGTTTCGAAATTGCTTAACCTTTAAGTTGCGATACATGTTAAATTTAGTTAGTTTGTGCTTGAAAATGACTTTGAAAAGTTAAATGTTAGTTTAGTTGATTGATACTCGAAAGTGGCTTTAAATCAACATATGTTAGCTTAGTTAGTTCACACTTGAAAAATAACTTCGAAATGAACTATGCATGTTTAGAATCGATACTAGTATATTTAGGTAATACACGCCTGAAAATTTACTTCTAAATGAATTATGCATGTTTAGAATCGATTCAAGTATATTCAGTTAATACATGCCTGAAAATTAGACTTGAATAGTAACTTCGATGTAATAAACGAACGCTTTGAATCGTATTATGCTTAAGTGGCTTAATTGCTTGAAAAATAGCTTCGAAATGAATTATATATGTTTAGAATCGATTCAAGTATATTTAGTTAAAACCTGCCTGAAAAGTGGCTTCAAAATGAAATATGAACACTTAGAATCGAATTACATGTGTACTTGGTTAATTCATGCTCGATTAATAGCTTCGAAATGAAATGTGAACACTTAGCATCGATACATGTTTATTTAATTAATTCATGCCTGTTTAATAGCTTTGAAATGAAATATGGGCACTTAGAGTCGATACTTGTATGCTTAGTTAATTTATGAGAATCAATGCTTGAATAATTAGTTAATTTATGCCTGATTAGTAGCTTCAAGCTAACCTAATATTGCTTCGAATTGAAATAGGTTAGTTTAATGAACTCATGCTTATAAGAAACTTCGAAACAACCTATGTGTGCTTGTAATTGATGCTTGTCAAGTTCGTGAAAGCTACGCTTAAAAATGACGTGCCACTTCTATTGTGAAATACGAATGCTTTAAGATTCATGTTTAATTAGTTAATTAAGTTGGTTCGTTAAGCATCATTTCAAGTTAAGGCGATATAGATGTATATATATATGTGTGGTTATATATGTATGCTTGCAGTGACGCATCGCTGGATGGTGCTGCTTGCCCAGGTAAGTGCATAAAACCTATTACACGTCTTTTATAAATTTGCATGATAATATGTTATGATTATCGAATTGAAAACGGAGATGGTAATTGGATGGTTTGAGATAGAACTATGAGCAGTTTGAGGTTTCCTGTGGTCGGTTGTATGTGAGGAAGGAGTCTGAGTTGTGAATTAACCACAATCATGTGAATTGCGAAGCTATGTGTGGCTTATGCTGAGATTGATTGATTGTGAAGTGTTTGAATGTGTTACGTGCAAATCCTCTCCCTTTTATGCCATCAAGTTTCTTGTTGTGAGTGAGGGTGAGTTTGAGAAATGAAGTTTTTCATGTTTGTAACTAATAACAGGCATAACTATTAGCAAATGATGGCCTATTTTAACTATGCAAATACAGTTTTGGGAGTAAACTCGCTTGAACAGGAGAATCCCTATAGAATTTAAATAAAAAGAGAGTGCGTTGTATGACAAAGGATTTTGCTGTGAGAGGCAGCAAACTTATTAGTCGTTATGACTAGTTTAAATGGCTAAGACAAGTGCTTCGTAACAATAGATGGGAGTGAACCTGTTTGAACGGCGGAATTCCTAGCCTAGGGAGTAATCCCTAGAGACCCTAAAACGAGGATTAAGGTTCAAAAGTTAGTTGCCATTATGGGAGTAAGACCTTAGTGTGAGTTAATCTTACTGGGATTGAGTATAGATCTCTCCCAACCAACACTTTATGATGATCTTATGCCCAGAGTAGTTTCCTAATAAGTAAGAAAAGCAGTAGGCGTTTCTTCTTTTTAAGTATTTCAGAAAGAAAGTTTTCAAGGGTCATTATAAAACCAATATTGAAGAGATCTCTTTTAAAGAATATGAGCCTCAAGACGCTAAATGAAATGTTTTCAATAAAAAGTAAGATATGCTTCCTGTGTATGACATGTGCATATTCCAAGTATAACTTATAAATGAGGTACTAAGATACGGATATGAAAAAGAAAGCGTTATAAGCATAGTTCACGCATATCCCATAAATGAGGTTTGATTGAGACTCGAAATGTGCATCTTATGCATATCATATAAATGAAATGCCAAGAAAAGTATGATTATGAAAAGTGAAAGCCTTATGTGCACATTGTCTGAGTGAGTTTTAATGTATAGTTTGAATGGAATGCTGAGTAGTTATATTTATGAAAAAGAAAGTTTCTGTGCTTAGCCTCGTTGTTTGCTTATGTGATTTGAGTGCTTGGTTTTAAAAAGTTGGTTATTTAGGAGCCTAAAAATGAGTTTGAGCGGCAAAAATGAAGTTTATGAATAGTGAACCTTCTATAAGGGTTTTATGAATGCCTAATATGATAGTAAGGTATGAATACGTGATATGTGACTATCAAAGGTATTATTGTCTACAACGGTTTTGATTTTAAAGGGGTTGGGGGACACTCACTGAGCGTGTGGTTGCTCATCCTACTACTCATTCCCCTTTTTCCCCAGGTTTTCTTTATGACATGAAGAAGTTGAGTCAGTTATGCCGAAATGGAAGTTACCCTTGCTTAATGGGAGTCAAGTGTGCCAATAGTAGTCTCGCTGCTTGATGATGTTATAGCATGTATTCTTAATTTGTAAACATATGTAAATCAAGTATTCTAGTTCATGTAATGCATATGGTATAAAGATCACTCTGTATGGTGGTATGAGCCAACCATCTAATTAGTTAGATGCCTTCTTGGTCAAAGTTAGTTGTATTTTGGGATGTAAACCCCAGTACTCCAGTTGTGTGAACCGTTGAGTTGTATCTTTCACTTTTCATGTATTAATGAACTATTTTGTTTGACGTACTCCAAGCGAGTGGCTCGTTGAGTTATGAATTCTAGCGTGTAGCCGTTGAGCTTCTTTTAAAATGTTTTACGCTTCCGTTGATCTGCAGGGATTTCTTGTAAGGCTTTTAGCCTGAAAATGGTCAGTTTTTAGGGAAAACTCTATCCGTTTCATCTCAAAAATTAGGTAGGAAGTAAGAAAACGTAGCGCTCCCGGCTCGAGTGGCGGGGGGTGTTACAAGGGCAGTGCAAATTCTTTGGTTTGATCACCCGTCTTGTCATTCCCTTTTTGTGTTTTAATCTTAATAGGGTATGGATCGATGCTTTGATGCCATGTAGAGAAAAATATTTATGTACGAGAAATCCGAGGTCCTTGGTCTTAGTTTTGTTTGTATTCATCCGGCATGCACAATCATGCTATATATTACAAAAGGAAGGAGAGGACTATGCTATTCACGCTATCCCTAGTCTTTGGCGGCTAAACAATACATGACTTCGATAACGTTACAATTCTAGCACCAATAGAATAGTATAATATTTTCAAAACTTTACAAAAGGAATAAAAATATTCACACAATATCTCTTGATATATTTTCTATCCTATCAATAGCTTCGATTTTACGTTGGCAATAATTGTGACAAATCATGCAATGTTCTTACTATAACATTCTTGGATTCTTTTTGCAGTAATAATATCATAGAAAGATTTGGATGATATGTAGAGAATTTAAAACTTATACATTAGAGGAGAATAGCTTTGTATATAAGATACATACATCAATAAATACATGGAAATTTTTTCAAAATTTTCTTTTAAAATTGCCTTTTTCAAATACATAAATTAATAGATACACAATTATAACGTACTGTTTTAATTCTCTATGACTACCTAATCAATTAAATATCAAGGTCCAGGGATATTCAACGGTCTTCTTTCACACTCATACCTCAAACAAATTTTACCAATAGTTATTCGGCTTCCTTTCATCAGCAACATAGTGGTGACTTTATCATAGGCTCCATTTGCCCATTGCTCTTGCTCTCTTTAGCTATCCTTGACCCTGATTTTGCAGAAGGATGAGGAACCCAAATATTGTGGAGCAAATTTCATGTCTCTAAAGGGCTGGAGGGAGTCAAGAATGAGAGAATAATCAACAAAAGATATGCTTCTTTGTTGAGAATCGAATTCCACATTTCCATTTGTGCTAAACCTCCACAGGTAATCTCTTTGTAGAATACTTGCTAAATAGAGGATTAAACTGCAAGGGAGTGGAAGAGAAGGGGATGGGGCATCAAGAGAACCTAGGGGAATGGTGGCAGGTGCAGTTGTTCCTATTGACTACGAAATAATGAAGGTGGAGAGATTGGAGATAAATGGAGGATGTGGGACGAATCCAATATCCTTTTACTATTTTTGAAACCACACGCTAATTAACTGGCAGCGGAGCAGAGAGGGAGAGGAGAGTTAACGTGCAGTTTGTGTTTTACAATTTTAGTTCACATTTAATTTGACAACATTGTCCCTATTATTAGTGATGATTCACATCTTTTGTCGGTTGGGTGTAAAGAAAGAAAATTACTTAATATGGCTATATTTGTCTACTCATAAGTTATACATTAATTAACCCCTTGACTTATTATATAACATAGATTTTTCTTAATTGTATCATCAATATAAACAATAATTCAATATGCAAGACTTCTTTCTACTCTTTTATGGTTTGTCCTTAGATTTTCCCTATCCTGCATATACCCTTTGGCTATCATAACCTTCACAACTATTTTTTAAGATGAACTCTCCCAAAAATCTATACTAGCTAATAGGAGAATTGGATGAACAAAATAGGTGGTACTAGTACCCTCATATAATGAAGGCACCTCTTTATTTCGATGATTTTAGAGCAATCGCAATGGTTGGCTCGCGAGGAAGAAATGGAGGAGAGAGAGTGGTGAGGCAAGGCAAATTCTGCAGTAATAATTTTGTGCCTCACGCCTCACGAGGAGGCTCACACTAGTAAGCGTCCTTGTGAGTGTGTTTTGTTTTTTTAAAATATTTTTTTATTAGTTTTTTTTAAAATATTAAAAATAAAGTTATGTGTTATGGAGTGAGTGTATAGGTATTATTTTATTGTTAGATATAGGATCCGTAGGTATTATTTTATTTGATGAGAAAAAGTGGTGAACCAACCATTATAGAAAGTGAGAATTGTGAGATAAAAAATTAAATAAAGGGCTAATGTGACTGTAGTAAAGCCCAACTGGTGAGCCAAAAATTGACTCACCATTGTTTTTGCTCCTGTACACTCAACTCTCGCGCCTTGTTCTCGCCATTGTCGCAATCATCGTTTCCCCCACTCGTTTTTCTTTCTTCTACGTGTGACAGTACTACTTCGTAAGCAAATCAAGCTCTCAAGCCCAATGCAACCCAGTAAAATAACAATGCTCCACGCCAAACAAAAAAATTTGGGGGAAAAAAAAAAAACGAAGGGGGTGGGGGAGAGAGAATCAGAGAAGGAGTCAGAGATTCAGAGAGATTACTAGGAAAGGGAAGCTTTCAAGTTTCTATAAGAGTGAAGAAGAACAAGCACATTGTCAGCTCTCAATTTTCTTACCGCTTATCACGATTGTCAATTCCGTATATTCTCTGTTCTTCATGGAATCAATCGACTCCCCAGTTGTAATTCTTTGACTTCTTCAATCCTGCTGAACATCAGGTTCATGTCCTTTTTCTGACGCTTTTGAATTTCTTGATTTTCTCTAGGGTTTAATGCTTTTCCGATCATATTGATCGATTAGGTTTTTATGAACGTTTGAGCTTTAATTTTGTTGGTTGTATTTTGGTTGCAGGGAATAAGATGCCGTCCAATAAGTTGTCGAAACTTTTCGGCGCCAAATCTAAGGGGGAAGCTGCTGCTTCGTCGACTTTGACTACTCTTGAAAAATTGCATGAGGTTTGCTTTTATTGGGTTCAAATCTTTTTTTGTTTACTCGATTGTTGTTAGCTTACGGTGGGTTATACTAGCTTATGCCCCTTGCAATGTAACGCTTTTTGATAAATTATTTCTTGATGTGAATGAATAGTGATCTTCCCTAGAGTCAACCTAAATGACATATCTATGTGGTGACTGCAACCTTAGCTAAACGTTGTGCTGCCAAATTTCTCACCCTCATTATATTACATCTTTGGTGTTATGTATGCCTTTTAAGCGCTAATCAATAATCCCAAAATCTTTACGGAGCCTTTAAGGTTTAAGGGTTGGATAGTTGATGCATTGAGCTGTGTTGCCAGAGCTTGATTCAATGATCAAGTTGCAATTTAGCAAATACTTGAGTCAGTTGGCATTTGTGACTGTCTTACAGTTACCAGTTTAGTTGTATTGACTCTATGACTCCTATTAGAAACATATACAACATTGCCAGGATTATCCTTATTAGCAATGTGAGACCCCGCAGCCAGCCACGTCAGTTTATGTGAAAGGTGTTCCACACATATTTAGCTTTATCCGCCCATTGGTGAGTGTTTTCAAAATGCAATCTTTATGCTCAGTGCTGTTCATAGTTTCTGTCATGTGTATCCCATCAAGAATTGTCGGCATAGGTTCAAGCACTAATGAAAGAAGGATGGTAAATCATGTTCAATGTGGCTGCAAACATAGGCGTAGCCATGTTGGGGCAAGGGGGTCAATGGATCCCCCCAACTTTTTGGGAAAAAAAAATTAAATGTGGGATATTTTTGTGGGTAAGAAAAATAGATATATATTAATTAGTTCATAAATATATATCATAGAAGTGTATAGCAGGTTGGTGGTTGCCCCTTGCTTTGGGTGGGAGGTCCGTGGTTTGACTCTTCGTTCCGCCTTTTCTGTTTTTTTTTTGGGGAAGTGCCCTTTAATTTTTCTAATCTCGTCTCCCCTTACTTAGAATCTTGACTCTGCTACTGGCTGCAAACCACCAATTAGCTCTTGATTTTATTTGTTCAAAGTACTGATGATTTTCTAACTTCTCTTCTTAAACATACGTCATTTTTGTTTGTACATAGAGACCATACGAAAGCTTGAAAGGTTCCCTTTCATATAGTTGCATATATTCTTCCCCACCGGAAGAACCCAGATGAAAATTTATGGAAGACAATTGTGAATACTCCCACTCCTCTTAGACCATGTACCTAGCTGTTTGAGAACCAGATTGTGGGCAATGGATCATCCGATACTGTAGATATTGTTTCTTACTATAACATAATAGACATACTAAATCTCTGTCATTTGAGGGCATCCCTCTCTGTTCAGATTTGTCTCAATCTGAATCTTATCCAATCAAAACTGCTTTACCAAGCACTTTTGGAGCCTAGAAATCTGGAAATAGCTGTCATTGCATTTATAACTCAAATGCTGCAAAGGTTATGATTGGTGATAAGGACATTTCAAGATGTATCCTCAATTCTTCAAGGCCTTTAAAATCAGTTTGGTATATAAGAGCTGGCCCTTTTTGATGTTATCATCTTTAAGAACTTTGCATTTGCGAAAGGAGGAGCTATAGAGATAGAAAGTCATTGAAGCTGCTCTGGGAGCCACTGTGCATGGTTTTCTGAGTGCACTGCTTTATGGCTATATGACAACAGATGATTAGAGGATTTAAACTCTGAGGTGGTCAGACGCAAAGGAATAGCCTTCAGGGTGACTGTGTGCAAGGACTCCACCTTCTTCTATTTGAACAACTTTGAAAGTCCCTTTGATGCAAAATCCAAGTGTGTTCTCCAAGAAGAACTCAAGAGGCTAATGTATGGATGAGGCTCATGAGCCCTTTGCTCATGGCCCTTCAACTGAACAACTGACCAACTACATGAAGTTGATAGCATATGTGTTGCCTTTAAGATGGGTGCATTGTCAAGTAAGATCGCCATAGATCAAGTTAGTCAGCCAGCCAGGGGACTTCCCTTAAGATTTTTGCACTTAATATTATCCGCTTTGCAAACAATGCTCATAGAAAACCTTAAAAGGCATCGAAAATGTTGTATAGCTTTATAAATTGCTTGCGGGTTCTTTCTCGTCACAGCTCCTAGGGATCTCTAAGGCATAGGACCCTAGAATCCCATTCTGATAGTTCAAAAGAATAGGATTTTCCTTTATGTAGCAAAACCTGCTTTGTGTATATTAAAGAAAAAAAGGTAAGAACGTGATTGAGTTGCACAAATTGGGGGTTGGACCATGTAAAACCGTTTCTGGAATTGATGATTGATCATGGCGTCTCATGAAGTTTTAACATATCTAATTTACAATATTTGCTAGGATTGTAGCTGCTGACCAGAGCACAATGAGAAGATAATCTAGGATCTGGGTGATTATTGTACATTTCAAATGCAAGTGAATTTGTAGCCATGTCAGGCTGAAAGTTGAGTGCATGTGTTAACCTGAGGTCTAACTATGATCAGAACTTTTAAGTTGGGAACCTAGGGCTTACAGAAAATTTTTTAATGCGTTGCAAAGTAAATGCAAACTTAAATTTGAAGAATTCGATTAAAAGAAGGTTCCGAAGGTAGCTTATTCTAAATGGCATGCTTTGCTCTGACGGACTGGCTTGTTTCCTCCTGTTGTGCCAATTTTATTTTTTAATTTTTTAAAAAATTTTCCTAAGATACAGGTTAAAATTTGATCCTTGTTCGAATATTGAATTACAGGTTGTATTGATTTCTGGTTGAATAATGATTCCTGGAATTACGTTTGGTTTGATCAAGTTGGGTACATATTTTCGGCAATATCAAGCTGGGACTATGTGTTGTAGAACAGACCGAGATTATTATTTTGGAATGTTATTTAGTCTGGAGGGTACCCAGCAAAGGTTAAGTTTCCAGATCTTTTACTTCAAGAATGCAACCGTTCCGCAGAATGGCCTACAAAAAGGCTGGAACATAATGCTTTCAAAAAACCTGAAACAATTTGAAGAGGAAATTGTTTATAAGCCAATCTGATGACGTCACTCTCCCTTATTAATTTGGGTGACTTGTGTCAGAAGGTAATGATTTAGTCAGCTTTTTTTTCCATTAAGAGTTTCTGGTACTGCTTCTTGGAGGGTCTTTGGATATTGAGATGGAGGGTCTGCGAATATTGAAATCCTTGCAAACGCCACTCAGAAACTACGGCCCTGTCCCTGAAGTTTCCCCTTTTTTTAAATAGGTTTGAGCCTCTGTTATGGAAAAGAGTGCTGCTGGAGATAAGATTAAGTAAAAGAGGATATGTCGCCGGAGCTAGCAGGCGTGGTCTTTGGTTAGAGAGGAAGAACTTATCAACCACATTATTGTTGTGTGACCATGGGTTTCGTCACTCTGGTGTTTGTCTATTTCCTTTATCTAGGTTCAGGTTGGTCCAACCAACTTATGTTAACAATGTGTTCGTAGCCTAGCTTCGCACAAAGGATAAGAAGGGTTAGATCCTGGAGTTTGGAAGCTGATTCTTTTTGCTATTTGGTGGAACACAGGGAAGAAAAGCAGTTGGCAGATATTCAAGGCAAAGCTTTGAACTGTCTGGAGTTTCGATTCATTTGTGTGGAATATGTATAGTTAAATGAAGTTCTTCATTCCACATGGCCATTGTTGGATACTGCACNNNGTGAACGGAGTCCTACTTATGGTGACCTAACTGAATTGGGAGAAGCTGCAGTATTATTGCAGGTTAATCCATTGGGCAACCTAATGTTTGAGGGCATGGGTCTTTTTGTTTTGTTGTCTTCTAATGCATATGGGTATACAGTTGTGGTTTCTTGAATCTGTATTCATTATGACTTAAGAGAGGGAAACTTCGTATGCAGTGTGTTGTGTCCACAATTTTAGTGATTATCCTTTGGAATCAAGGGGCTATTTAAATGAGGCCCTTGATTAAAAGTATAGGATGCCCAGTACGGAAGTAAGAGGCACGAACATCCTCCTCAACTTATCTGTGTGTGACATGTGCCAGACTTCAAAATGCTTTGAAGCTTGGATGCTCTTCGAACACTCTTGGATGCTTTTTATACTCGTGCTAAATGCACAAAAGATGGTGTTTTGTTATTTGGCACTTGTAGGATGCACTTGTACATAGAAAACTGACGCTTTGCAAGACTAATGATGATGAATAGGTGGTAAAATAATGAATAACTTTTTTTTATCAGTATGTCTCGCCTACTCGTGCTGTATCCTATTTCTTTAAAAATTTCATGTTGATATGGTGTTCCATATCATATTCATATATTGTATTGGTGTCCATGCTTCGTGGCCTTTTGTTACCTACAAATGACTAATGAATTTCTTTGCAGTGTAGCGTCAAACTGCCAATAGCATTATATTTGGAACTCTCAAGACTTTTAACTGGGTAGAACTATGGAAACTAACATGCTGGTCAAAAGTAATATTGTTTAAAATTCATAGTTTATTTGTTTCCTTGCTGTTGTGAAAAATTGTGGAAAAGTAAGAGACTTGTATGTTACATTTGTCTGGCAGCTGATCACTATGGAAAAATCATTTACCATAGAATTAAAAGTGCTTCAATCTCTTAATTTCCTGTCGGTTTTCCATCTCTTTCCATCACATATTTGAAGGAAAACTGTGGGAAAACCTATATCAGCAAAGAATGACAAAAAGCTTTGTGCGGTCTTACATTGTTTTTCTTATTAATGCTAATTTACCAGGCACGCTTCCAATCGCTCTTTGTTTCTTTCCTCTCTTTGTTTT
>NCQV01132469.1:2988-13160 GCA_002740545.1 Lophocereus schottii | reverse complement strand
AAGGGGGAAGATAGGATAACCAATATTGTTTTAGTTTTTCCATGAACGCGTTGACTTTCTTACATTTTTTAGTTTTGCCATGAACGCGTTGACTTTCTTACATTTTTTTTGATGCTAGCTGCTTCATGTGAATTGTCGGTCCTATGAATGATTGGCACTAACACTTAATTTGTCCTTGAAAGTCAATATGGTCACTTGGTTTGTCATCATCAAAAAGGGGGAAATTGTTATGATGTATAAGGTTTTGATGATAACAAATCCAAGTGTTGTTGTTATTCTAAATAGGCTCTCCAAACAGGTTCTTACTGTTGTTCTCAATGTCTTAAACTTGCTTAACTAATGGTTGACTAAGAACAGGTACTCAAGTCAGCAATATAAGTGCAACCAAGAGGAACAGGTCCTGTGAAGTGTTTGAAGCAGAAACTCATCTCTCTACAAGATGAGTGGTCGATTACAACAAGATATCTAGATTTGATTTAGTTTTATATTTTTAGACTCTTGTTATTATGCCAATTAGAAAGTCTTAACTTACCACTAACTTGAAACAGTTTTGCTTTTTGGAAAATATTTCGGATCACCCTTCAAAACAGTCCTGGAAACAGGGTGGTCAGGGTGTTTCTAGATTAAGCAGCGAAAAAAATGATTTCACACGATTTTTCTCTCTCTGATTTTTGGGCAGCTTCTCCAAGATTAAAGCAAAATTTTTTTGGAGTATCTTACCCCTTACCCTAAAACGGTTATCAAAATCTAAGGGGATTTGCAAAATCTTTTTGAATAAAAAGAATCTTCAACTTTTGACAAGTGGATAAGGTTGTTGAGAAAATCATGGGCTAAAGGATGAAACCGTGTTGCTGAAGAATCACTGCCTTAAGCAATTAAGGAATTCTTACCAGCTCATATTACCTCACCCCTTGCGGTTAAAGGACTCTATCTCCTTTAGAATATTTTGGTTTCCAAAAATTTGAGGAATTGTTTTTACCAAGCACTATATAAAGTCGCTTCTGACAACTTCAGATGTATCGGTTTTCAAAGGCAAAAATTCAGTGTTCATGAGCTTAAAAGTTTCAAAAGAAAACCGCGTCTAGTGAGTGCGTTATTTTAGCTTTCAAAGTTGGCATACTAGGACTTCATTGTACCCTATATTAACTTAGTTAAGAAGCATTGTAATAGAGTGTTTTTCTTTATATTCTTCTTTTACAAAAGTGAGTTGAGTGTGTGTCCAAATCAAGGGGATTTTGGACATGAGGTAATCTGTCTTAGGGAAGACGGTTACGTGAGTTGCAATTTGTAACAAGGTGTGTTACTATTGTAACATGTTTAGCCCGTTTAGTGAAGTGTGCAAATCGTACACGAGGTAGGTCGTGGTTTTTTCACCTCAGTTGGGCTAGAGGTGTTTTCCACATAAAAAAATCCTGTGTCCATTATTTCCACATTAAATTTTGTTGTTTTTTCGCTTCTGCACAACTCAGGAACAGTCTGTGCGAGCAGGGTCTAAGACTGTTTGCTAGCATATTGCGAAAATCAGACACCACAATTCACCCTCCCCTCTTGTGGTTGTGTACTCTCGAAAGCAACAAACTCATATCTGACCTCTTCATAATAGTCTGGGTAGATTTCATTTTTACACGTACGTTATATTGACCTTTCATCATGGTTAAGGTGACATTCATGATTTCAAGTAGATAGGCTCTAATAATTATCCTTATGATAATTATACTTAAAATCTTGTCTCATCTCCCATTGGTACTCAAATTAATAAAGGTGGTTACCTATGTGAGAGAGCTAACCTCAAGTCTACCTGATATTCTTTTCACATTCAAGAATGCATCACAAGTATCCATGAATAAAAATGTATATTCAAACATCCTAATAATAAGACTATGTAAAACAAGTCGTGTGAATTTCACAATATTAGACAATCACTTGTGAAAGTCAGGGAGAACAATTAATAAACAACATATTAGGGAATAATTGTTATCTGTGGAGATTTTTAAGCCTTTATATACTCAACAAGCATATTCCCTTACCATGGCTGGCTCACTGGCTCGATAACCATTTCCTTCATAGAAAAGTACTTTGCGTTCACTCTCTTTGTGTGCCACCATGTCATCTACAAAAATTGAACCTTATGTTCAACCTGTTTGGTCTTATGATAATACTCAAGGTTCTTGGCACGTGTGATCACAAGTTGTCCCGGTAGACCACTGTTGGATAGTATTATGTGGTCCACCAACCAAATAATCCAAGATTTTCTTCAACGAAACAAACTCTTGCACTTTTAAGGATAGAATCACAAACTCTTCTTATAACAAGGCAACATATGGTTGGTCCTTGCCACATTAGAACCTTTGCTAAGTTCGAAGACATATTTGAGGTTCATTTCTAAGTTAAACCTTCCACAGTTAAGGCTATTACGTTCTGTTGATGCAAGTTGTTGCATATACCAAAAGCACATAATTAGAGGTTCCATTTAGGTACCTCATGACTTAACTATCTGCCACTGTGCTAGTCTCATATCCAGTTGATATTTATTTAAAGATAACAAGTCTAATATGGACCATCATGCATTGGAATTCTAATCACACATAACAAAGTAAGTTACGCTTATTACTTATTTTTGAATAGAGTGTGGGCACATTTTACTATGAGGCGTCACCTTTGTTGATGTGAGTACTAAGAGGACCATAGTTGTGTGTTGTAGATTGTTCAAAGACCTCTTGATGTCATTCTCTTTAGGAAAAAGAATAACCTCTTTGAATATTGTCTCAAAAACTTTATTTCAAGAGCGCATGCTACTTTACCTATATTACTCATCCCATAGTTAGATGATGACAAGGCTTTTTCCCTTACTTAGTAACTCTACATCATTTCCAGCTATTAGCAAGTCATCCACATATAATGACTTAACTACAAAGCTGCTTTTGGACATTTTGGTATCAGTCACAGTGTAGCCACTAGAGATAACATCACTATGAAAAACAAGCATACCAACCCGTTAGAGAATTTTTAAGGTCACAATTGTCCTCATATGTCCACAAACCTTATGTTTATGATCCTTTTCAATGGAACTCTAGCCAAATACCTTTGAGATTGGTTTTTTCACACCCATATAATGTGACTTTAAGTCCAAACTATCGATAATAACTAGAGAAAGGTGAAATTAGGATAAAGTACATAATAAAAGGGGAAAACTCTTTGTAGTTGATCCTCTCCAACTGTGTGTATCCTTTTGCAACAAGCTGAGCCTAATGCCAACTGTGCCATTAGTGTTACAGTTTAAGAACAGATATGTTCTCAAATAACTTTGTGTCCTGAAAGCTCAGCCAACTATCCACCTTCATTTACTCTATTTTATTTCCATTGCCTTGGTCCACTTGTCCTTAGAAGGGTCAGAAAGGGCATCTTTGCTCATTTCCATTGTATAGGAATGTCATGAAAGTTTCATGTACCTCATTTGCCCAAATGGCATGATGGAATGCTTTCTGACAACTATGTCTTCGTGAACCCTCATATAATCTCAAATCTTTTCGTCTTTGGATTGATTTTACTCCTACTCAAACTAAGACCAATCATCTTGCTCTCGGTTGGAATAAGAATAAAATTTGCTCCCCCTTGGAATAAGAATAGGGTCACTTTCATTCGCTCTGGATGATGAAGGTGGATTTTGATGATGAACTTATTCATCATCAATTACCCACTCAAATCCTCCCACTCGCGTTGCTTTATAGCCTAGTGAGTTAAAAACTTTCAAGGTTAGAGTATCCCATAAAAACATTCTTCCTTCCCCCTTTGGCACTTCTATGGAAGAGATTTAATTCATGGGTGATATACCCCTGTGGTCTAGGGACTCTCGAACTAGACTTCATTCCATGACTCATATAGAGTAGTACCCACTTACGTTACAAGCAAAACATTACGATCATGGATTGCAACAAAAGAAGATCTCCTTAACAAGAGATTCATGAATTTTGTGCAATTAATTATCCTACCATATCAAAGAGTATTCTATTTTCTTTCTCCACAACGACATTTTATTGTAGACTCTTCGGGACAGTTACCTAATTAACTGTTCCATTCTCATCACAATATCCACTAAAATAATTCGAATAAATATTTCGTAATGATTTGGTCTTTGAGGCCTTAACCTCCTGGGTTTATTCGATGTTCAACCAAGCTCACATCTTTTCTAATGAAACATATCTCTTTAAAGGCATCTAAGGTTAAATAAACAAGACAAATCAAGTGAAATGTGATGAACCACAGAAGATGTGCATCTTATTATCACACTTATTGGACTATAAATATTCAAATGAATTTACTACAATGGATATAACACTCTTAGTAACTTTTCCTAAACTAAATGGTTTTCTTGTTGTTTTTCTTGCTAGACTATGTTCACAAGTGGTCTAATCTACTTATGTTTGCTAACAAATTTAATTTTACTAAATTTTTCATATATGTGCTTTTTGACCCATACGACCTAGTCTAGCATGATAAATAAACATTTCACATCAGCAAAATTATGTGAATATGGAAGAACAAATATTTAGATTAGTGGAACGTAGCTAATCCATTACAAGCAAATCATTTCTAATAAAGCAAAACCAAAACTAAAGGTGATCTAAAAGAAAACTAACTAGATTTTAATGCCATGAACATAGTAGCCAATAAAACCAACGTAGCAACATAACTCCAACGAATCTTAGGCACAAGTAGGTTTTTACATAGGATGGGGCATCAGCCACAATGAAAGACTAGCTCACATGTCTCAACAACCATCGTGTTGTTGTCTCCATATGTGTCCTCATTGAACTATGTAAGAACCCGTTGGAGGTCCTTTAAAGCTTCGTGGTCCTTGACTCTTGGTTTTGACTCATGAACCCACTATCCACCTAGGATTAGTTTCAAAAAGAAGAATACAATCATCAACACAAAAGTCACTAGGAGATATTACCAAGTACCTTCTTGGGCTCGATGCAGTAACGAGCGTGGTGACCTATATGGTCATAGTTGAGGCACTTAGCTTACATTCAGTTCTTCTTTCTTACACATTTTTCTTTGCCTCGTTGGTCATACTTAATTCCCTCATTTGATTAAGCCTTGCCCATCCAGTTCCCTTAGTCCTTTATTTTAGAACCATTCCTTGAATTAGAGGTTGACATGTGCACTTCTACACTTTCAGTGGCCTCTTGTCACTCCTCCTCTCGCTCAAGTCATTGCCCAACATCCTTGAAAGTAACCATATCCTTAGTTTGAGATAGGACCATCTTAATATGACCTCAGTCATTAGGCGAGGAACGGATCACTACATGTACTTGTTGCTCATCAGTCAATTTAAAGCCCATTTTAGCTAATTCACTAATCATGTTTGATATGTGCCTCAAAGGCTGCCTAATGGAGATATACACGCTCTTTTTATAATTACCATACCTAACAATAAGAGACCTAAGTCTAGCAATTATGGTGGCTGACATGATGCTCATAAAACACAAAAGTTTTGCAACCAATACAAAGGCACATCTAAGTCTAATATTTTAGCATACACATAACCATGTAACATGGCAACACTAATAGAGTTAATATACACAAACAATCGATCCCAGAGTCAAAAGTTCACACATAGTTCTCAATCATAGTCATAGGAATAAATATTTTGGTGCAATTAACTTTGTCATTTCATTCTAAGTTACCAAAACACTTAGATATTGAAATATTCTAAAAGAAATTCTCAAACTTCTAATCAAAGAAGATATGCCAACCTCAAGAATATTTCAATAAAATTTAACATATATTCGTAAATATATGAAAATCAACTTAATTATTTTAGGCATTGACCACTGTCGCAAGCGCATGGTTAGCCGTGGTATAGATAAAAAGATCGCTCCTCGGGGACTAATGTAATCTATCGAGCTTTGTCTATCAAAATATCCTAAGTAAAATTCTAATTCAAGGAATTTCAATTTAACAATTTCTAATTCACTAATTTTAAATCAATGAAGGAAAAATGCCTAGGAATTTATGCAGTTACAAAAGTTGATTGGATCAAAATGATAAACATGTGTTTTTCACGAATCGGTTAATCTCTAGGAATTGCAATCTCTCTAAAAATTTAGTCTATTCTTTCGAAATCAACTAAATTCGCCTAAACTAAGCAAAAGTCATTCTTTTAAACTAGTTTGTCTTAATCCAAGTTGAATACCTTCAATTACACTCTAGCCCTTCTAACGTGCAAATCTCTCATTCGAGACAACATTATGCTAGGTTTTATCTAGTAGTATAACAATCAAATGTCACCTTTCAGTTTTTCACTCAATAGTTTCAAGTGTGCAAGCAAACCTTGGCCAAAAATCTACTCACAACATAACAATCACTTGATAGAACCAAATTAGACCAATCATGAAATAGCACAATTCCATAGATTAAAACATCATCTAACTACACTTTCATAAACTACTAAATCCCCAGACTAAATAAACTATTTACACATGATTAAAGATTAAAACTAACTAATGTTTTGGTGAAATCCGAGAGGAAGAGCTTGACTGGGATAGCCTTTCAACCAAGGGCTTTAAACTGCCTCAAAATCAAAACACGCACACTCAAGGTTTCTCACTAAAATAATAATTACACTAAGAATCTTAACCAACAAGAACAAAATTTGAGAAAGAAAATGGACTTATGCTTTGTTGCTCCTTCTCTATTGATACTGAATGACCCCTTTTTATGGAAAAGTTTGGATCATTTCTGCCACATAGCCAAAGGAAGATGAAGAGGCAGCAGTTTCATAGCTCACCACAGTCCTTGACGGGTACCACCATTCGACCGTGGTCTTTACTGGAATCGATTTTCTGCTCTATTCTTGCTTCACGGGCATAGCATCACATGGATGTCTGTGGGGGAGGTCAAAATACATCCATAAGGGTCAAATGCTGGGTAAAAAGTCCTAAAATCCTGCAACACACATCAAGCAATCATACCCAAGCATAAATTTAGAATAGGAGTATAGATTATGACTTAAAACACATAACTCTGCTAAAAATGTGGCAAAATAGCCCTCAAATGATGTACACATTAAGCACTTATTAAACTCCCCCATGCTTAAACTGTTGCTTGTCCTCAAGTAATGCTAAAACCAAAAATATGGACATCCTCCGCAGGATAGATATAGGTAACATTTCACCAGCAAAGCTAATATAAGGGTAGCCCAAAATGATGCAAAAATCATTACTAAACAAATTAGGGAATGAAATTTTCGGAAGCCACTTGATAGACTACAATGTCAAACTTGAATTAATCCCCCCAAATCGTCAAATACAGTCATTCAACATATGAAATAAGTGAGGCTAGCAGGGCTGGTAGAACCTCTATAGTTATGCGGCACTCATCACTCATGTGCTTGAAAATGTGTATATATATTTAAGGGTTCCCTCAATTCTCATTCCTTCAACTAAATATAGCATAAGCTTAACAAGACTCTCAAATTCGCTATCAGTAAAATGCTAACACACCACACAATCATGAGGAGATTCACAGGGTTGTAATGAGGCTATAGGTAAAGGCAAAAGGGCAACAAATGGTTTGGAAATAAGGAGGTAGAAGCTATAAACTAAGAGTTAAATGATTCCAAGGCATCATACTACATCCCTGTTAGACCATTATAATTTATCAACAAAATATATCCCCAACTAAAGACAGAAAGAGGCGAAAATCACAAGAATTTACAATTCCATCAAGGCTAACACTTTCTTCCTCTTTTTTTGGCTTTGCTCTTTTTTTTTTTCATTTTGTGTTGGTTAATTTTTGGCCCCAAATGAGTTAGCCACGGGAAATTCATAACAAACTTTAGATTCTAACTCTTCTCTAAACTTTGTATAATTAGACAATGAATTTATCAAGATCTCACATCCCTTCACAAAACAACCAAAGCCCACCAAAAGAGAACAATCCACCTTACCAGTGCCTTATCAAACTTGATGTAAAAGAATAAAATGCCCCTCTTGTCTGGGCTTAAGGGTAAATAATCATTTGGCTATAGGCTATAATAGGAGATTTAAATCAAGAAAAACGGATATAGGCCCCAAGGGGCTAGCAAAGGATATAATATACAACACAAGTTGCTATTTGGCCGTTGGGTTTAACAAATTAAAGAAAAATTCTTCAATCATATTGCCCAAATGCATATGTGAAATGTGATCTTCAATGAGAATCAAAGCAAGTTCTAGAGAAATGATGTCATGGAAGAGTCACACATGAAAGAAATGTGGGACTAAATTGATAAATAATCTTTGAAAGCTCAAAGCCTCACAGGACATCTAGCAAGGTCATAACTAGCTCATTAGTAAAGACACGCCAAAATTCATGCAGAGACTCATGCGGTATCCAACTCGCACTCAACATGTGGTCAAAACATGGATCTCGTTTTCGCAAACTCATTCTCTAACATTTTATGCACAATTTGGGTGAATCAAAGGATCAAACTAAACCAAAGAAATTTACCAAATCTTAAAAAATATCATCGGAGGATTTTTTTAAAATTTTTTTTCAAAATTGTTTTTCCAGTAATACATGCTCCTAATAACAATGTAAACGAAAATGCAAAGGGACTAATAGAAAAAATCTAAAATGCAACCTAGAATGAAAAGAAAACTAAATGCACCTACTAAAATACTGCTAAACAAAACTAAACAAAACTAAAACCTAAAATAAAAACTTCAAAAACTATCACAAACAACATATACAAAGTACAAGCACACTAAACCAAATCAGACATCAGACGTCAAATATAATGACTAACTCCCCCATGCTTGAATCATACATTGCCCTCAATCTGGGAAAACAATAGAAAAAGGGAAGGGGAGTAGCATAAAGCAATCAGAAAAAAGGTGGTGGAGGATGATGGGGTGGTTGAGAGGAAGAGGTCCTGTTTGACTAGAATAAGGGGCTGGATGATGGGGTGCGGGTTGAATAACCTCGTCATCACTAGGTACCCAATAAAGGTTAGCTCGGTGAAGTAAGGTGGTTCGATCAATATTGGGAAGCAGCAAAAGCCGCTCCCTAAGGTAAATCCAATATAAATGCCCAGCCTCAACATTAAAAAAGTTCATAATTTTAAAAGCAGCTTGATCAAGCCGTTTTGATCCAGAAACTCTATCCTCAGGGTTAGGCTTAATAACCAAAAATCTAGCAATAGTAGTCATAATACCACCTATGATTGTCCTACCTTTAGTTGTAATAGTAGCACTATACAATTGCATGGCCAAAAATGAACCGGGGTCAAGTTGGACACTGTCAAGCATACAGGATAAAAGGCACAACTTAGATAATCTAGGGACATTCAGACTGTCATCCTAAGAAAAGAAATAACAAGCCAAGATACGCTGAGTTACTCTGATGCAATAGTTTCTAATATGAGTGCACTTTGATGAACTAGTTTTTGTACCTAACACTTACTGAAAGTTCACCCCAAAATGCATTCGGACTGAATTTGCTGGGGACTTGGTGGTTCTGTAAATCCCTACTAGGTTGAAAACCAAATATACCATTGAAGGTAGCTAAGTTCAACTCGTAAAATTGTCCCCGCAAATAAAATGATATTTACCTGGCTTGACATTGAGGCCCTCTAGTGATCTTAACATGGAGTGTACTTAGGAACTCTAAGGTTAGATCCTGGTATGTATGCTCTTTTTTTTTCTAGAAAGTGTCCCATACCACCTAGTGCAAATAACCACTGAATATCATCTACCATTCCCAGTCAAGCTAACAATTCCTTATCATAACATCTAGTTGCCACAACCATGCATTCATTCAAACAATTATATCTAGTAACATGATCAGGATTCATTAAACCAAGGAAGTGAGGAATGTCCCTTGAGCTCGCACATTGGTAGAGGTTCGAGATGTCCTTTGAGGTCAGATTGGTGCTTGACTTGAAGATCCAACGTCCTTGATACTCCTTTGTTTCTTGGTAGGTGTCATTGTTGCAAAATGAAACATAAACCAAAACTAAAACCTAAATAAGAAAATTTGAGGAAGACATTAAGTAAAAAGAATAAGAATAAGAGAGAGAAAAAGATGGGCATGGTGGATGAGTAGATAAGTTTGAAGAAGAAGAAGAAGAAGAGAAAGAAGAAGAAGAAGAAGAAGAAGAAGAAGAAGAAGAAGAAGAAGAAGAA
>NCQV01132464.1:0-13160 GCA_002740545.1 Lophocereus schottii | reverse complement strand
TGAGTGTTCCACATCTCATAAATTTGTTTCAATTATTATTGGTGAGATAGTTTCTCCTGAAGTTATTCACCTGAATCGAAGCTGCTCGTAGATGCCTCTGACTCGGCATTACCAACCTCCTGCTGAACTTGTGGCTCATGCTCCTCCTCTAAGTCCACCATCAAATCATCCGCCTCTTGTTCCCCTTGCTGCTCTATCCCCATCTCATCACTGTCTTGATCCTCCTCGGTATCATCCTCCTCTGGATCGTCCTCCTCTCCCTGGTGGGCCTCATCCCGACAACTAATCACCACTACTTCTGGGGTTCTGGGGATGTCTATTACCACGTAGGCCTCCCCAGGGCTACCAGCCATCAGTGGGGTGTCTGGTGCGGGCAGAATGGGTGGCCCCTATGCTAGTGCTGGGGCTACAAGTGGGGGATGGACCTGATGTAGAGGAAAGATGTGCCGAAGGGTTTCCATAATAAGTCCCCTCAATTCAAACTCCTCTCTTAACAACAGCTCTGTAGTGAGAGTCATCCATGCCCCCTGGGCCTGAAACCTTGGCGCATCCAAGCCTGGGTTCCCTGTCATCATAAAGTTGTGGTAACATTGCCTAAATTCCACCCACGGGCTATACATATCATGGGTAGGTAATCCTTCTCATAAGGCTTGAGTTGTTGGGAGGCATAAGCCACGAGTTTAACTTCTTGCTAACTTTATAGCTCTCTTCAACAAATTGGTCAGGGAAGATGATATTCGCCAAATCCTTCCTAAACTCGATAATTCCCTGCTGCACCCACCCAAACAGTTTTTAGTCTTAATGCATTGGTGGGTCTTGGTACTTCTTAATTGCTTTCACTTGTTGCAAATCAGCCTTAATTTCTTACTTTAATACCATATGTCCCAAAAACACCATTATGTGAAACCAATACTCATACTTCTTGTATTTGCGATGTAATTGATGCTCCCTCAAGGTCTGTAACACTATCCTCAAATGAACAGTATGCTCATCCTTGTCCTTGGAGTATTTCAAAACATCTTTGATGTACACCACCACCACTTGTCTAGATATGGTTTGAAACTCTATTTATAAGATCCATAAAGGACGCGGGGCCATTAATTAGGCCAAAAAGTATCACAGTGAATTCATCATGACCCAAACATGGTCCGTAGCGTGGTTTTGGTAATGTATTCAGATATAATGCTAAGGTGATGGCACCCTCACCTCAAATCAATTTTAGATCAGACTCTTGCTCTCTGTAATTGATCAAATAAGGCATCTACTTGAGGCGATGGGTATATGTTTTTGATGGTGGTCTTGTTCAGTTCTCTGAAATCAATACATAACCTCAAGGTTCCATTCTTTTTCGTTGCAAATAGAACTAGGCATCCCATTGAAGAACATTTGGATGGTCTGATCAATACGTTATGTAATAGCTCATCTAACTGAATCTTCAATTTTCTAAGCCCTGTTGGTGTCATACAATATGATGTTTTTGAGATAGATTAGGCACCAGGGGTGAATTCAACCTCATAATCAATTTCTCTTGGTAGAGCAGTCCTGGTAACTTTTTTAAAAAACTTCTCTTAACTCAAAAACTATAGGGGTGTCTTCTACTTTTTCTTCCTTCAGTTGAATGTTAATAGCATAACACCAGTGCACAATATATCCCTCACATAAAAGCTCACTTGGTTTTATAACAAAATTTAAAGGACAAGGTTTTTCCTCTCTTTGACTATAAAACATATTTCTCTCACTTGTTCTTTTCTTAAAACAACCTTAGGGTCATCACAACCTATCTTGAACCCATAAGTACAGAACCAGCTCATTTTCGAAATGATATCAGAGTCTGACTAGTCAAATTGGATCAGAACTTCAGGAGAAACTATCTCACCAATAATAATTCAAACAAACTGATGAGATATAGAACACTCAATTCTATAGTCGTTAGATAACTTGATTCCATAATTGGTTAATGCCTCCTTATCTGCAAGGTTCAATTGCAAGGCAGATTGTCTGAATATAAATGAATGAGTGGCAACGGAATCAATCATTAGATAAAATGGCTTCAAAATTACAAGAGAACTTCAGTAACTACTGCACTAGAGATGTCATCTTCCTTCTTGCTCAACACATAAGCCTTTGCTACAACTATGGGCCTTGAAAGTAAGAGTCCTTATCTATAGCCTTCAGTTTTTAGGAACAGGCAGTGAGGTGCTCTGGGCTACCACACAATGTGCATTTCTCAGTTCTCACTTAACAATCTGGAGTATTGTGGTTAGTTCTTCTGGGAATCTACGCGAAGTGAAGTCAGGCCCTACGAGCCTATTCTTAACACTGTTCCACCAAATATCGGTTTCACCAGCTATATGAAATGCTCCAATGTTCACCCTAGTATCACATGGAGTCTCTATTAAAGTGAAAACTTTCTCACTTCTCGAATCCATTCTTAAGTTTCCACTGGGTCATACTTTCCACTCTACACTCCGTTAGTATGAATCAACTGAAGACATTTTTCCATGGGGCGGTAACCCATCAAAATTTTTCACTCATGCAATCCAAATGCATGGAAAAGACTTTGATTGTCAAACTTAAGCTTTATACAAATGATCTTTCAATGGAAACTTAGATTGAATCAGCTAAAGAGGTAAACACATGCAAGTGCAAGTGAAGTTGTTCGTGGTCATGCAAGTTTAGGTGATGGTGATGGATTTTGATTGTTTTCAATGAGATTTTATGATCTTTGGTGTTCATAATGAATATCAAGATGTTTATGTTGATTTATACGAGTTAAAGAGTGATTTTAATGGGTAGTTATGCGAAGAAAAGATTGAAAATTTGTGAGTTAGAGCTGAGAAACAGACTAGAAATAGGGCTGAATTTGGGATTAAACGGGTACTATTTGACACATCCAAAATTCATGATTTTCAGTGTAGTGATGTCTTGATGAGTTAGCGTTCAATAGGATTTGGAATTACACAATTTTGAGTTGTGTGGACAAAGTTATGACCAATTTACTCAAGACTATGCAGAATACATTGAAACTGGGAACTGAACTGGAATAGTAAATTTACGGAAAAACTGGCATTGATTAGGTCACTAAAAAATTGTGATTTTTGGTGTGTGGACAAATCAAAGCGTTATCTTTCAAATGCCTTTTGAATCGCCTTAATCCGAGTTCTGCGGAAAAAGCTATGATCATTTTGCTACGATTGTGCAGATTGGACTAGAATGGTGGATGTTTGAGTTCTACCCTAATTTTAGCGACCTTACTGTGGGAAGCGTACTTGGTGTCCTGAACAAATGTTTTAGGGGACATTATGAGCTTTTCATATTGGGATTTTACATCTTATTTGGAGGTTGGGAGTGAAAGATATGGATTTTCTAATGCATACCATCAAACGGTAACATAAATGAATGCAGAAATCGAGAGATTTGGAAATATTTTCAAAAGTTTCTATACAATTATGGGTATTGCGAGGAAATTACAAATTTTAGTGAGTTCAACAAGTTTGTTATTGCATAGAAACTTCCCTGTGTTTGAGAACCGAGTTAAGTGAGCATGAAAATGAAATTTGGGAAGTAAGCAGAGTAATAGCTCAAAATCAGTGTCCATTGGACCAAGTTAGGGTGTTATATGAGTTTTTACGAACCTCACAGCACCCCTTATGGCATAAACCATTTGTCACCCGTTTAAGAAGTATTAACTATTCTATTATCCATTTCAGAAGTGTACACTTTTCATTATCCATTTTAGAAATATAAGAAACCCGTATTTCATTTATATCAGTTACAATCCTTTTATTATCACCTCAATCATTTCCATTTCATCTATTTTGCTTCAATTTATTGTATTTCAACTTCAATAATCCTAACTGATTTAAATCAGTTCATTTTGGTTTAACTTGTCGTATACTGAATGAAAATCAGTTTGTTATATCCAAATGCACAAGTTATGTATCCCATTTCATTACTCAATTTCTATTACACCTACTTTTACTTACACAATTATGCGAGTAAGGATCATTTACTGACTACAAATACTTATAGTGACATTTATCAAACAGAGTTGAGGCCTAGTTTATCGTTGGCATTGTGCATAAATATTATCAAGCGATATATCATTTTAAAGACTTCAGGTATGTCCATTTCCTGTATTTTTATAAATCAGAGTTCATTTATCAAAGTATCATGTTTGGTAAGTATATCAACGAATCAGTTTATACAGCGATTTATCAGTTAATTAGTGACCCCGTCAGTTATCATCTATAGGGCTTACGCCCTTCAGTTACCCGTGCGGCTTCAGGCCAGGTCCCGATCTGCTTGGCAGGTGTACACCTATCCATAGATTTTAACCGTATCAAGGGGTTCACTATCAGATAATAACTAGCAATGCAACCTTACTTCGTCTTATTCATTGTTTTAACTAAATGAATTGCAAAGTAGGCTCAATCAGTGTTTCAATGATCATTTAACAATTCAGGATGCATGTACTTAGCTTCGGCTCACAGTTCGAAATGTTTTTCATGTTTTGTTCTAGGGAAATGCTCAGAGAGTTGCCCTCATACCAGCAAATTAGTTGAAGAGAATAAGTGAAGCAAGCAAATCCAGGTGGATCCGACTTTAAAGCTATAGTTTGAATACTTCATTAGATGGAGATGTAGATATTAGATGGTGAATTATTTTCTTATGGTCTATACACCCCAAATTGGTTAATATTGTTTTGAATGGTTGATCATATGTGAAGGTGTATGATTGAAGCTATACTTAATTGTGTCATTTATAGCACCCATATTTCAAGTCTTGTCGTTTGGACGGCGGTAATGTCCCTATCATTAGATTCATCATATTACAATTGAGTGATTTATTAAGGAGAATTTAAACAGTAAATCATGTTTAATTTCGGGACGTTACAGATTTGGTATCAGAGCCAGGTTGAGATTTTCATTATGGGATATGGATTATGGAGTTAAGATACTGAGAAAGTTTATTAGTGAGAAATGAAGATTATTATGATATCGTTAAAAAATTGTATGGAATGTGTATTAGATTATGATGACAATATTCTTCTTTGTCAGATGGATCCATACAATGTGTATATAGTTTGGTCGCAAGCGTCAGATTCGAGGGTGATTTTCTTTAACAACAAGTTAAAGGTGTTCCAATGTATTAGATATGTATGGTCATATGAGCCACCCATCTGATTGGTATGCCATTCTTTTAGCTTGAATTTTTTATTTTGGGGATGTAATCTCTTGTACTCCAGGTGTGTAGTCCGTAGACTTGTGGTCTCCGACATGCAGCCGTTGAGCTTGATTTGGTATCCTCGTATACTTCTATTCAAAGCAAATGATGTGATGTAAGGCTTTAAGCCTGAGAATTGGCCAGTTTGCAGGCGAAACTCTGTTCGTTTCGCCCCAGAAATTTCAGAATCATTAACACTTGTAGCCTTATGGTTGGGGGTTGCTAGAAATGTGTCCTATGAAATGCCCTTGACGAATTTTGAGGTTAAATGTATAGGGAAAACCAAGTATGGGCGGAATACACAAGTTCAATCAACTTGGCAGTTTTGCTAAGTGCACAAGGACTGACATTGAGGTAACCTTTGTCCATGATCATTATGATTTACTCAAGGATTTTCCATCCTAACCTTAAGTTTAAGGAGACATCTTTCGTATGAAACAAGTTTCAAATGGATGAGAGGTCATTTGGTTATTCAAACCTGTTAGATAAGTCAATGTCTACAAAGTTGGCGGAATCCTAATGCACAAGATCTGCATTTAGTCCACTTACAGCCCATCATTCCGTTAGATAGAGATGTTTTAGTTATTTTATATCAGGGTTCAGAAAGTAGGCTTTCCAATGACCCATGTTGTAATTCATTTGGAGACCAGTGGCTAATGAAATTTAGCCTAGAAGTCTGATGGTGCAGACTGTTCCAGTCAATGGATACATACAATTTTGACCTCACATTTCCCCATCTTATGGGCGCCATTTTGTGCGCTTCTCAAATCGAAGTGGCAATTGCTTCAATATACTTCGTTGATTGCAGATATTTTCTTCTGTAACCTTTAGAATTTCATCTAAGTGAGCTATATGGGGTTTCTTTATGTAGTATCCCCTGAATTGTAAGATATTGGAGAGGCTTGTTCTATGGTACATAAGTTTGAAACTATTGACTACATACTATTCCATATAAGAGAAATAAATGACACTTAAGAGAGACATTTTGCTTTAATCCATTGTAATTCAAGACTTGCTTAAATTATGCAAACTCTTGCAAGCAATTCATTGGCTCCACCTCCATTTGTGAAGTAGGCATTACTCTAGAAACTATTTCACTACACCTTTTGATAATATATCATCTGCCATTGTCCTCATTGTATTATCAACTATTGCATACTCCTTACTTTGACCAGGGGCTTCATCTTTTTGTCTTCACGACATCTCCCCATCCAGTTGCATTATCGGTCACTCTCATGTTACATCTACATCAGTTCTAGTCACCGTTTCCTATTTTTAAGAGCATAATTGCTGCTAGTAGCTGGTTTATGATTGGATTGTACCCATGTCAATAGATGATCATTTTGTAGCATGCCTGAATAGAAGGTAGATCTTAATCTTTGCTTTGTATAAAGGTTAGTTATTATCCAACTTGTGGAATCCATTGCTAAGGGAAACACGATGTGTTTACCTCTTTGGCTGATTTAATCTAAGTTTCCATCGAAAGATCACTTACATAAAGCTTAAGTTTGACAATCAAAGTCTTTTCCATGCAATTGGATTGCATGAGTGAAAATTTTTGATGGGTTACCACCCCATGGAAAAATGTCTTCAGTTGATTCATACTAAAGGAGTCTAGAGTGGAAAATATGACCCAATGGAAACTCAAGAATGGATTCGAGGAGTGGAGAAAGTTTTCACTATAATAGAGATTCCATGTGATAACAGGGTGAACATTGGAGCATTTCATCTAGCTGGTGAAACCGATATTTAGCGGAACATTGTTAAGAATAGGCTCGTAGGGCCTGACTTCACTTCAAGTAGATTTCCAGAAGAACTAACCACAACACTCCAGATTGCTAAGTGGGAACTGACAAATGCACATGGTGTGGTAGCCCAGAGCACCTCACTACCTGTTTCTAAAAACTGAAGGCTATAGATAAGGGCTCTTACTTTCAAGGCCCATAGTTGTAGCAAAGGCTTATGTGTTGAGCGAGAAGGAAGATGACATCTCTAGTGCAGTAGTTACTGAAGCTCTCTTTTAATTTCGAAGCCATTTTATCTATTGATTGATTCAGTTGCCACTCATTCATTTATATTCACACGATCTGCCATGCAACTGAACCTTGCGAACAAGGAGGCATTAACCAATTATGGAATCAAGTTATCCAACGACTATAGAATTGAGTGTTCTACATCTCATCAATTTGTTTCAATTATTATTGGTGAAATAGTTTCTCCTGAAGTTCGGATTCAATTTGACTGGTCAGACTCTGATATCATTTTGAAAATAAGCTGGTTGTGCACTTATGGGGTCAAGATAGGTTGTGATGACCCTAAGGTTGTTTTAAGAAAAGAACAAGGGAGAGAAATATGTTTTATGGTCAAAGAGAGGAAAAACCTTGTCCTTTAAATTTTGTTACGAAACCAAGTGAGCTCTTATGTCAAGGCTATATTGTTCATTGGTGTTATGCTATTAACATTCAACTGAAGGAAGAAAAAGCAGAATACACCCCTATAGTTTTTGAGTTTAGAGAAGTTTTTCAAAAAAGTTACCGGGACTGCTTTACCAAGAGAAATTAATTATGAGGTTGAATTCATCCCTGGTGCCTAATATATCTCAAAAACCTCATATCGTATGGCACTAACAGGGTTTAGAAAACTGGAGATTCAGTTAGATGAGCTATTACATAACGTATTGATCAGACCATTCACATGTTCTTCAATGCGATGCCTAGTTCTATTTGCAAAGAAAAAGAATGGAAACTTAAGGTTATGTA
Source organism: Lophocereus schottii (assembly GCA_002740545.1). NCBI lineage: Eukaryota > Viridiplantae > Streptophyta > Magnoliopsida > Caryophyllales > Cactaceae > Lophocereus > Lophocereus schottii. Next base: position 5,175 of record NCQV01132464.1, on the reverse strand, counting down.
TTTATTTCAGAGAACTAAACAAAACCACCATCAAAAACACATACCCATCGCCTCAAGTAGATGACTTATTTGATCAATTGTAGAGAGTAGGAGTCTGATCTAAAATTGATTTGAGGTGAGGGTGTCATCAACTTAGCACTATATCTGAATACATTACTAAAACCACACTACGAACCATGTTTGGCTCATGATGAATTCATTGTGATGCTTTTGGACGTAATTAATGGCCCCGCGTCCTTTACGGATCTTATGAATAGAGTTTCAAACCATATCTAGGCAAGTGGTGGTGGTGTACATAAAAGATGTCTTGAAATACTCCAAGAACAAGGATGAGCATACTGTTCATTTGAGGATAGTGTTACAAACCTTAAGGGAGCATCAATTTCATAGCAAATACAAGAAGTATGAGTATTGGTTTGAAGTAATGGTGTTTTCAGGACATATGGTATTAAAGGAAGAAATTAAGGCTGATTTGCAAAAAGTGAAAGCAATTAAGAAGTGCCAAGACCCACCAATGCATTAAGACTAAAAAGTTTTTGGGTGGGTGCAGCAGGAAATTATCGAGTTCAGGAAGGATTTGACAAATATCATCTTCCCTGACCAATTTATCGAAGAAAGCTATAAAGTTAGCAAGAAGTTAAACTGGTGGCTTATACCTCCCAACAACTTAAGCCTTATGAGAAGGATTACCTGCCCATGATATGGAGTTAGCAGTTGTAGTTTTTGCTGTGAAAATTTGGAGACATTACTTGTATGGGTTACCATGCAGAATCAATACTGATCATCAAAGCGTGAAGTACGTCTTCACTCACAAAAAAAAAAAAAACAAAAGCTCAATCTGCATGAAACATCAGTTGTGGCAAATCCACTATCAACCAAGAACTGGAAATATTGTGGCAGACACCCTGAATAGGAAGGCATAACATACTGTGAATACTGTAGTCATTACTCAGCTGAATTTCTTGAGAGAGCTTGAGGACTTGCACATTTAATTAGCGTCATACTAAAAGGCAAATGTTCAACTGCTGGCACTTACCTTACAACCCCCTAATCTAATGGAGGAGCATAGAGTGAATCAAGATAGTGATCCTGCGCTCCAAAGAATAAAGCAAAATCTTACGAAAGAAGATCTTAGAGGAAGCTCATATTTCTCGCTATTTGGTGCATCGATGGGGCACCAATTTGTACACCATTTGAGGTAATATTTTGGTGAAACAATATGAGAATAGAAATTTCAGAATACATGGATAAAGGTCTGAATTGCCAAAAAGGCCAAGGTTGAACACCAGTGCCACGTAGGTGAATTGAGAGCTTTAGAAAATCCCATTTGGAATTAGGATTTCAATGGACTCTGTCATGGGACCCCCTCAGATATAGTCTCTGATAGAGATCAGGGATTTCAAGCCTGTTGTAGCATGCACTACAAGGAGCCTTTGGAACTAGACTAAACTTTAAGCAGTTCTTATCATCCTGAAATAGATGGGCAAGCATCTAAAAATATCAATGGATCAACTCCTATAATTTGGAGCTTTTAGTGCTTCACGACCAACATTTTCATTTGAAGAAAATATGGAACTCCTAGCAGTCAACGTTGTGATAGCACTAGCAGAGAATCCTTCATTAAACATTAGAATAAAAGGATGGTAGATATTTTCAACAAATTATTTTATGGGTCGTGAAGATCTTCTTCAGCATTTAATAAGGCAGCATATCTCAGAAGACTCTTGCAAGCATATCATTAGAACCGACAAAAGAGCTATGTTGATAAAAGAAGGAGATTCCTGGAATTTTCTGTATATGATAAAGTTTTTCAAAAAGTCTCACCAACTAAGGGTGTATGGAGGTTGCACTGTGACTTAAATTGAGGTCAAGATCTTTTCGACAACATCAGTTCATGGAAGGGTCAAATTCTATAATTTGTCTACCAGATCTGCCTACATGACTCAGACATGTGTATAACATGTGTTGTGTTCCTTACCTTACAACTCAGATAGTACATTTCAGATCCTGACCATACTGTCATAATCAAATCCCTTGCAGCCATTGAGGGTCTTGTGTTTCAAGAGCATCCAACTCAGACATTGACTCACAGGATGAAGCAGTTAAGTATCAAGCAGATACCTTAAATCAAATTGCCTTGGGCAAATCATAGCTCCCCAGAAGCTACTTGGGAACTGAGCAAGAACTGAAAGCCAAGTACTTTTATTTATTTTAAATCACCTTGCATGATAGACAAAGTTCATAAGTTTCGAGGACGAAACTCTTTAAGGGGGAAAGGCTGTAATAGCCCGACCCTAAATCATGTTTATTTATTTAATTAGGCTATATTATTAATTTTTCACATTTATTTATCTCATTTATCATCCCATCTGGGAGAATTCATTTTGGGCTCCACTTTGTAATTCGACTTTCATTTACCAAAAATAATTTTTTAGAAAAATTGATGTTAGGCCTCGATAATTATAATATAAAAAGATTGAATTATTTTTCATGATATCACATTCAATTTCAAATTTTAAAAAAAAACTTTAAAAAATTAATTAAATTAACCGCACCCAATTTGAGATTTTTCATAAACCCGATCTCATTTAAGGCCAATTTTGGCCCAACAAGATTATACCCCTTTTTACTTAACTAATTCCCATCATTGGGCTTATTATAATTGACAAAAAAAATCTGATTTTGGAGGAGAAATCTTGGCCAAGTCTTTTGCTTTGCCTTCATTTCATTTCTAGCCAAGTGAAGTGCATAAACCACCTAAGCAAGCAAGACTATCTTCTTCCTCCTCCACCTCCTCCTGTATGGCTGACCTCTGCCCAGCCTGCAGACGCCATCTTCTGCCTCCAGTCAGGATTGCTGCCGGCCAGCCCCACCACCACAGCACCACCAACTCCCCCCAACCACCACTAGCACCAAACACAATACTACCTTCACATCTTCTTGTATTCAAGCTTAAGTGAGGTAATCTTTGCACCCAACTTTATATAATTCTTGGTTTTATGTTAGTTTTGATCATGAATCACGTTATTTTGATGTAATCAAGAATTATTTTGATGTTTTATTGGTTGGATAATCTTTAAAACAAGTGATGTTTGAAGTTGCTCATGGTCATGCAAGTTTAGGTGGTGCTGATGGATTTTGATTGTTTTAAATGAGATTTTATGCTCTTTGGCATTCGTAATGAATATCAAGATTTTTATGTTTATTTATATGAGTTAAAGAGTGATTTTAATGGGTGGTTATGTGAAGAAAAGATTGAAAATATGTGAGTTAGAGCTGAGAAACAGATCAGAAACAGGGATGAATTTGGGATTAAACTGGTACTGTTTGGCACATCTACAACTCATGATTTTTGGTTTAGGGATATCTTGATGAGTTAGCTTTGAATAGGATTTGGAATTACTCAATTTCGAGTTGTGTGGACAAAGTTATGACCAATTTACTCAAGACTGTGCAGAATACACTGAAACTGGGAACTGAACTGGAACAGTAATTTTACGAAAAAAAAGGGTATTGATTGGGTCACTGAAAAATTATGACTTTTGGTGTGTGAATAGATCAATGTGTTATCTTTCAAATGCCTTTTGAATCACCTTAATCCGAGTTCTGTCGAAAAAGCTATGGTCATTCAGCTACGACTGTGCAGATTGGACTGAAATGGTGCATGTTTGTGTTCTACCCTAATTTTAGGGCCATTACTGTGGGAATCATACTTGGTGCCTGAATAAATGTTTTAGGGGACATTATGAGCTTTTCATATTGGGATTTTACATCTTATTTGGAGGTTGGGAGTGAAGGATATGGATTTTCTAATGCATACCATCAAACGATAACATAAGTGAATGCAGAAATCGAGACATTTGGAAATATTTTCAGAAGTTTCTATACAATTATGGGTATTGCAAGGAAATTGAAAATTGAAGTGAGTTCAACAAGTTTGTTATTGCATAGAAGCTTCCCTGTGTTTGAGAACCGAGTTAAGTGAGCATGAAAATGAAATTTGGAAAGTAAGGGGAGCAATAACTCAAAATCAGTGTCCTTTGGACCAAGTTAGGGTGTTATATGAGTTTTTATGAACCTCACAGCACCGCTTATGGCATAAGCCATTTGTCACCCATTTAAGAAGTATTAAACATTCTATTATCCATTTCAGAAGTATCACACTTTTCATTATCCATTTTACAAATATATAAGAAACCCATATTTCATTTATATCAATTACAATCCTTTTCATTATCACCTCAATCATTTCCATTTGGTCTATTTTGCTTCAATTTATTGTATTTCAAGTTCAATAACCCTAACAGATTTAAATCAGTTCATTTTGGTTTAACTTGTCCTATATTGAATTAAAATCAATTTGTCATATTGAAATGCACAAGTTATGTATCCCATTTCATTATTCAATTTCTATTACACCTACTTTTACTTACACAATAATGCGAGTAAGGATCTTTACTGACTACATATACTTACAGTGACATTTATCAAACAGAGTTGAGTCCTACTTTATCATTTCCATTGTACATAAGTATGATCAAATGAAATATCATTTTAAAGACTTCAGGTACGTCCATTGCCTGCATCTTTATAAATCAGAGTTCATTTATAAAAGTATCATGTTTGGTAAGTATATCAATAAATTAGTTTATACAGTGATTTATCAGTTAATTAGTGGCTCCGTTAGTTATCATCTATAGGATTTACGCCCTTCAGTTACCCGCGTGGCTTCAGGCCAAGTCCCGATCGGCTTAGCAGGTATACACCTATCCAAAGATCGTAACAGTATCAAGGGGTTCACTATCAGATAATAACTAACAATGCAGCTTTACATCATCTTATTCACTGTTTTAACTAAATGAATTGCAAAGCGGTCCCAATCAGTATTTCAATGATCATTTAACAATTTAGGAATGCATGTACTAAGTTTCGACTCACAGTTCGAAATATTTTTCATGTTTTGTTTTAGAAAAATGCTCAGAGAATTGCCCTCATACCAGCAAACCAGTTGAAGAGAATAAGTGAAGCAAGCGAATCCAGATGGATCAGACTTTAAAACTGTAGTTTGAATACTTCAGTAGATGGAGATGTAGATATTAGATGGTGAATTACTTTCCTCTAGTCTATAAACCCTATATTGGTTAATATTATTCTGAATGGTTGATCATATGTGAA
>NCQV01132458.1:0-10606 GCA_002740545.1 Lophocereus schottii | reverse complement strand
CGGCCAAAAGGCCATGCTCAGAGACCCTTAGCCCCTGATTGGGCTAAGAATGTAGCGACCGGCCAAAAGGACATGCTTAGAGACCCTTAGCCCCCATGGGAGCTAAAAGTGTAGCGACTGGCCATAAGGTTGTGCTTAAAGACGCTTAGCCCCTGATGGGGCTAAGAGTGTAGTGAGCGGCCGTAATGCTATGCTGAAAGACCCTTAGCCCCTGATGGGGCTAAGAGTGTAGCGATCGGCTATGAGGTCGTGCTTAATAAAGGGTACGTGCATGGGCGCGAAAATGGCGGCTATGGGTGGCCGTTTTTATTTCTTGCAATCAATAGGATACTTGTCTATTAGATGTAAAGAAAATCATAACCCTAGGTATAGTACTTCCTGAGGTTGTTGCTATGCCAGGTCTGGGGTATGGGAGAGCCGCCAATGGTTTCAAGCCGATACGTACCGGGGCGAATTTGGGCCACAACTTTGTATGGACCTTCCCAATTGGTAGCGAATTTGCCATGTTCCCCTGCACGCGCTCCGGCCTCTATGCGACGAAGAACCAGGCCGCCCACCTGAATCGGCTGTAGTCGTACCGCGCAGTTGTGAAGGCGTATAATGCGGAGCTTGTAGAGGGCTTCCCGAAGAAGAGCATCACCGCGAATAGAAGGGAGGAGGTCCAGGGCCTCATGAAGTGCTGTGTTGTTTAACTCTTCTTGAAAAGTGGTCAGTCGGTGTGTGTAGAGAGCGACTTTCATGGGTAAAATAGCTTCGGATCCGTAATCCAACATGAACGGGGTTTCACTGGTGGCGGTTTTCTCGGTGGTGCAAAGGGACCACAGAACACCGTGTACTTCATCTACCCACTTTTCTTTAGCATCGTCAAGTTTCTTCTGCAGGCCATGGAGGATAGATTTGTTGGCTGCATCGGCTTAGCCATTGGTCTAAAGGTGAGCGACGGCAGTAAATCGAGTCTGGCTGCCAAAGTTACTTAGGTAATCAGTAAGCCGATTGGTGTCGAACTGTCGGCCGTTGTCAACGATGATAGCATGAGGGATTCCAAAGTGAGTGATGATGTTCGGCCAAATGAATCTCTGTACTTTAGAGATAGTTATAGAGGCTATGGCCTTAGCCTCTATCCACTTGGTGAAGTAGTTTACCGTCACAAAGAGGTAAATTTCCCCGTAGCCCTGGGAAAAGGATTGAGGATAAACATTCCCCAGGTGGCAAACGGTAGAGGGCTGACAATTGGCATCATGTGAGTGGAGGGGACTCGTTGGATGGGGGCAAACTTCTAGCACTTGTTACAAATCTGCACTAGTGTCATGGCATCCTCTCGCAAGCTAGGCCAGTAGTAGCCAGTGTGAATGGCTTTCACTGCTAAAGCGCGGCCCCGGCTTGCATGCTACAAATGCCCTTGTGCAGCTCCTCCAGTATCTTCCTTCCTTCCTCTATGGTCACGCAATGCAGGAGGGGTCGGGCAAAGGATGTCTTGTATAAGATCCCCTCAAACAGGATAAACCAGCCCGACCTCTTCTTTACCTATTCGCATTTTTGGGATCCCCTGGAAGGGTACCGTCAGCGAGGTATATACGGATAGGATCCATCCATGTCGAGCTCTTGTCTAACCACAGCACCTCATGTGGATTGATGCTCTGCTCTATCAGGGTCTCCCACTCAATGTGCTTGGGCTTCCCGTCATCGGACGAGCTTGCCAGCTTTGATAGGGCGTCAGCTTATTGATTCTCTGAGCGAGGAATATGGGCGATCGCGAAGTGCTTTAGTAATTTGGTCGCCTCCTGGACTCGCCAAACGTATGCAGCCATGGTGTCGTCCTTCACCTCATATGTGCGACTGAGCTGACTAACTACCAGCTGGGAGTCGGAGAAGGCCTATACCGAGTCCGTTCCCAAGGTGTAGCTTAACTCTATGCTTGCGATGAGGGATTTATACTCTGCTTCGTTGTTGGACACTTTGAACATGAACTTCAAAGTGTGCTCGTACCATATCCCGGCGGGGCTTTCAATAATGAGGCCAACCCCGCTCTCGTCTTTGGTGGATGAGACGTCAACATACAGGTTCTAGGACCGTGGGAGCGCGCTAACTTCCACGGCTAGTGTGGCATTCTCGGCCAAGAAGTCAGCCAGTGCCTGGGCTTTGATTGCCCGTCGTGGTTCAAAGACCAAGTCATAGCATGACAGTCCGAGGCCCATTTCAGAAGCCGCCCTGAGGCGTCTAACTTCTGAAGGATGTTCTTCAGGGGTTATCGGTTAGGACAACGATCATATGGGCCTCAAAATAGGGTCTCAGCTTCCGGCTGCCCATCATTAGGGCGTAGCCAAACTTCTCTATAAGGGGATAGTTTACTTCTGCCCCTGTCAGGGCGTGGCTTACATAGTATACAAGGATTTGCTCATTTGCGCTTTCTACTATAAGGACAACGCTAACCGGGTGCTCCGAAACGGCCAAATATAGGACCAGGACCTCCCCCTCCAAGGGGCTAGCTATTTTGGGTAATTGGGCTAGGTATGCTTTCAGCGCTTGGAAGGCGTCATCCGCCTGTTGGTCCCAAGTGAAGTTAGCCCGTTGTCACAAGACGTGGAAGAATGGTTGGCACTTGTCTGCATATCGTGACATAAATCGGCCCAAGGTGGCTATGTAGCCGGTTAGGCGCCGCATTTCCCTTACACTCCATGGTGGATTCATATCGAGGATGGTTTGGATTTTATCTAGGTTAGTCTCGATTCCGCGGCTGCTAATCATGAACCCCAAAAATTTACCCGACCGCAACCCAAACACACATTTCTTGGGGTTTAGCTTCATGCTAAAGGCCCGTAGGATATCAAATGTCTTTTTTAAGTCATGGTTGTGATCCCCGTCGGTGTTGCTTTTCACTATCATGTCATTAACATAGACCTCCATAGTCTTCCCAATGAAGGGCTTGAACAGTTTGTTAACCAAGCGCTGATAAGTGGCCTTTACATTCTTCAATCCGAAAGGCATCATCTTATAATAGTGGAGGTCACAGTCTGTGATGAATGCAGTCTTCTCTTGGTCTTCCGAGCAGAGGGGTATCTGGTGATATCCCGAGAAAGCATCCATGAAACTCAATAAGGCATGCATGGCTGTTGCGTCCACTAACTTATCAATTTTCGGCAGTGGGCAACTATCCTTTGGGTAGGCCTTGTTCAAATCAGTAAAGCCCACACACATTGTCCATATCCCGCTAGGTTTTTTTACCAACACTACATTCGAGATCCACTTGGGGTATTGGCATTCTCGAATGATCCTGGCCTCCAATAACCTTTGCACTTTAGCATTGGCTGCTACCGCTCTCTCCGAGCCCATGTGGCGCTTCTTCTGTATGACCGGCCTGTGAGGGGGTCGACATTCAGCTAGTGCTCCATAATGGTTGGGGTGACACCGGGCATCTCCTCGGGTCCAAAGGCAAAGATGTCTCTATACTCTTGTAGAAGTGAGAGTAGTGTTTGCCGATCCAAGACTGTCATATCTCGGCCCAGTTGGACTATGCGCTTGGGTCGTCCTTCCTCAAGTAGTGCCTGCTCCACATCATCCACAGTCTCGAGGGTTTCGTCGAGGCAAGGGTGTGAATGACCAAGGTTTCAGGGACCACGGTAGTGGGATCAGCTCTTGCACGCTTCCCCGCCCGACACAGTCCATCAGACCTTTGCTACTCTGTTCGTTCCACCAGGGGGATGCTCATCAAGTAACATTCTCGGGCCATCCGCTAAGCCCCACACATGTCATCGATGCTTCCATCATCGGCCTCATATTGGAGCTGGAGAAGGTATGAAGCGATGACGGCCTTCACTTTGTGAAGAGTTAGGTGTCCGAAAATCACATTGTAGGCCGTGGGTACGTCAATGACAAAGAAGTCAACCTCTAAGTGCTTGGCCTTGAGCTTATTGCCAAAGCAGATGGGGAGGCGGATCATGCCAATAGAGTTCACCTCATGCCCGCCGAAGCCCAGGATGGGGTGTATCAAGGGGACGATGTCTGGCCCCGGGTGTGTGAGCTTCTTCAAACACTCCCAAGTGGTGATGTCGATGGAGCTACCTGTGTCGATCAGGATTCGTCGTACAATCGTGCTTACTATCTTCATTTCAACGGCCACGGGATCGTTATATAGAGAGGCGAAGAGTGGGGCTTCATTTCCACCAAACACCATGGTGGGCACCGTTATGCAGGGCCCTTGCTCAGTGGTGAGCACCTGTTGTGCCCCTCTGAGCTGACCCTTCCATACAGACCAGGTCATTCGTTAGGCATAACCTCCAGCAATTGTGGCCACGACTTCTGTCGAACACTCCTCACCTCGAGATTGGGGTTGTGGGTGCTGCTGCTCTTATCGAAGAAAACGTGGACCTCTCTTTAAAAATTGATCAATCTGATCCTTGTCTGCCAATTCATGAAGAGCTCTCTTCAACTCGTGGCACTCAATAGTGGTGTGTCCACTCTGCTCACGAAATTCGCAGTATTTCCGAGCATTCTATGGCCTCGGGGGTGCTGTCATGGGTGGCAGTCTTCGAAGCATGGGATGTCCCCTAACCTCCATGAGGATACTTCGAGCGTCGGTGTTAAAACATGCGTCGATCGCTTCAAGTAGCAGCCTCCTTCCTCGAGGGTTGGGGTTCCTATCACTTCGGTTGAGGTTCTTATCCCCTGGGGTACTTGGCTTCCTTGGGGCATCAGAATTGTCAGCACAAATCTCTATAGCGCGGATAAAGTCTGAGGCCTTTCTTAAGGCCTCGGCCAAGTGGTCTCCTTTTGCTCTGCCAAGGAGAACTTGAAGCGGCCGCTCTTAAGGCCGTTCAGAAAGGAAGTGTACGTCACACCATCCTCCAAGTCTGGGATCAACACAGCCTCCTAGTGGAAGCGCTTGACGAACTCAGTGAGAGACTCCTACTTGCTTGATCTTTGACAAGTGGATACTAGTCCTCCTCTCCTTCCGATTGGCGATAAATTGGCTGATAAACTTGTCGGCCAGGTCCTGAAAGGAAGTGACGGTTCCTGGGGGTAAACCATTAAACCACGAATGCGCCATCCCTTTCAAGGTGGCGGGGAAGTATCGACAATACGCAGCTTCATCCACATCTTGCACATAAATCTAAGCCTTATAGACCCCTAGGTGCTCCTCGAGGTCCGTCGTCCCATCGTACAGGTATCGTGGGCATTTTGACTTTCCCATAGCGTGGAGCATTGATGACCTCTGCACTAAATGGGGTGGAGAAGCGGAGAACGGTCGTTCGAGTGGCGATTCCTGAAACCTTGATTGGGGTGTCAGGATGGCGCTCAACTTCGACTTCAGAGGGACTCCTCCTTTCCTAGGCATGCCTCAAAGTTCTGACTAGGGACAACTCTCCGCGGTGTGGCTCGGGACTGCGAATTCCCCGCGGGGGAGGACTTCGGGTACGGCTACAGTTAGTTCGACGCACCGGGCTAAGTCTTCGCCTTCCCGAGGACTCCCCCCGAGGCTTAAAAGTCTGCTTCTATTCTCGACCCATGCAGTTCGCCTGGAGTGAGTCGCATAAGGGCTGAAGGTAGGGTGGACTTGGCCGTTGCCCCATGGATGGGACGACCATCAGGCCTTGCCATTGCGTGATGGTCCTGTCTCCCTATGCCGTGCTGACCACTCAGGTTTGACCGAGACGCTTCCCGCTCCTGTTCTGTGTGACGGGGAGAGGGTTCGTGCTCCTGCCGACAGGAAGGTTCATATCCAGGGGTTGGTACGTACTCATAATGAGGAAGCGGCCTAGTCGAGTTCGCCGCCTCCATAGCCCTCTTAACCTGCTCCGACACCTGATGAGTGATAGTGCCGGTCATGGTGAACATAAAATTCTTCAATACATCCACCGTCACGTACGCCTCTTTCTTGGGAGGTCGCGGGCTAGCTGGCCGGGGGTTTGCCCGCGAGCTCTCCGAGGCCTCTTGGACCTCGGGAGGTCCATAGGTATTAACCACAGGGGCCTTGTCCTTGCGAGTCTGTGCCCGTATAGCTTCACTTACCACCATCGCTACTGCTTTTTCTCCACAAACGGCGCCAATGTGATTCCGAAAATTCTCCTGAAGTGCTGCTGATGATGATGTGGGACAAGAGAATGAGTTTATCTGACAGCCTGCGTGCACCCCTGGGTTTTGGACCGCGGAACGCCTCTCCGACGGCCAAGTCAGTTCAAGGTCTAAGTCACAGTCAAATGTGAGGGAGAGAGAGCTATAAGGGTCAAAGATACCAAAATTGCTAACCCCCTTCCGGAGGAAAGTGGGTGACTATTTATAGCTCCTTCTGCAAAGGGGTAAAGCCAGAATCTTACCTGGAATATTCTGTGTGGGCCACCGGATTTGATAAAGAGGGGACCCGGTTGGAGCCCCTAGGATTTCGACTGGAGGCCTATTTTCTGAGGTGTGGGCTAAGCCCATGGCTTGGCTCAGATGGGCCCCCGATTAAAAGAGTCGGATTTATCCCCAATCAGAAGGGTATTGTAACATTTAGAGCACAGGGAAGTCATGTCGAGAAAAGGTCTTCTACACACTCAGAAACTAGATGCAAAGAGCGAAGCACTATTGACTATGGAGAGCTAGCTAAAACCCTTGACATACAAATGATGAACATAGGATCTCCTAAGGAAGTATCAACTCCCACTATTCCCAATCCTCAATCTTCAAATGCAACAACTAATACAGATATGATGCCCATAATCGAAAAGCTAAATGGAAAGGTTGAGGCAAGAAGTAGTTTTGACATGACTTTGATAGCGCAAGTATGCATCCAAATTCAAGAATAGCCTCGACATTAACTTCTACAACAAGCTTAGAGGGTAGGAAGAGTATTGACCATAGCACATTAGCACATCTCTAGCATCTCTTTCCATGGATATTGATGGTTATCAAGATGTTTTTCAATTTTCAAGGAAACATAACAAATGCGCCTAGACATATTCGTTCGCTATCTTTGCCAACTTATAAAAGAATTGAGGGAGAGCAACTGAGTTCTATAATAGCAGATCAATCACCTATTTGACTGTTCATGCACAACGAAGGGATAAGCCTCATTTGTTGGAATATGATGAGTCTAGAAATGATCTAGCTGTAGAGACTATAATGGAAGATATTATAAGCTTTAACATAGAAGATACTCTAAAACAACATGGCAGATTCAACTGGTTATAAAACAGATGTGGTTTGTCAGGACAATGCTGGGATCAATGTCTTTCAATTTTCTACACAACCTCATAGTGGTCATAAAGGAAGAAAAGAAAATAGCCGAAGGAACTATAAATCATGGCAGAAGAAGAAATCCATCCGGAGAGCATAAACAATTCCACTAAGGAGATGCATGAGTTTATGGTATTTAACTCATTTGCATCATGCAGGGAAGACTGCAAGTAAGACAAGACATTCAAGCAAGGAATGCACAATGAATATAGCCAAATTCAACCAACAACTATCTATCAAACTCAACTTTATAAAAGAAAATCTGGGGTGCTAGAGTTCGATGCTGCTGAGTTGATCATTAAGAAGCGACTTTTAACCCAAACTAAAGGCACTAAAGGACTATAATACTAGTTAGTGTCCGTGCAATCTCAATTAAGAAAATAATATAAGTAATATTATGATGTATCAGATTCTCTTTTCCTTTTTGTTGGGTATATGATAGAGTAGAGTGTTCATTCTCATGATTACACTTAGAGTTTCTCAACCAAGTCTGTGTATCGCATAATTTTTATTTATGAAGGATTATATTACAGAAAATAAATAAAAATACAAATATATAAAACTAATTATTGAAACACTGGGAAATTATGTCTATTTTACATTGTTTATAATTATAACGACGAAACAAGATCCATTGTAAGGTACGCATTGATTAACCTTTCTTCTCAAGTTTCACCCTTTTGAAATAATTTTCACCCCCGCAATAATTTCTTTCAAAACAAAGTAGATGGATATTTTGTACTAAGATTAAAAACAAAGCAATCTCAATAATCGCATTAAAATGATAAAAAAAATTTAAATAACAATTATTTAAAGAAAATTTAGTTTCTCTCAATTCTACTTAAGATTTTGTTTGCAGGCAAGTCAAAGAAAGAGATTAAAGGCTAACACATTAACTATCATCCCACATTAATAAATTTAGTCTGAAAAATGATAAGAAAATTATATTTTAGTCTAAAATGTGAGGGAAAAATTAATTAAAACGCATATCAGAGAGTGAAAAATGTATGGGAGAAAATAATAATTACAAATCATATGATTATATAAAATTTTTTCAATGTAAGTAGAAATTAGAAACAAAGCGAAGGAGCAAAGATCAAACATTATAACAGTGTACAAATTGTAATATTAGAGAATTTAATTCAATACTATTGCTAATATGTGGCCAAGTGATGAACCCCCTTCTGTTTTCCAAAAAGAAAAGCAAAATTTAGCCAAGAGAAAGACATTTTCAATGTCACCAATCCCAGACCCGGTTCAACTAGCTTTTGTACTCTAACTTCCCACCCGCGGACAGGAAAAACATATTAAAACTCAACAAAATCTAAAACATCATTAGAAACTCAATGATTGAAGTCACCAACAAAACATTTTTTAGTGTTTCACCCCATCTTTTGGTAGTTCAAGAGATTCAAGCAAGCTAATCTAGAAAAACAAATAAATTGTTTAAAAAAACAAGAAAGCTAATCAAGCATATCTAAAATCGAAAGGAACCAAATAAAAAAATTACAGAAGCATATCATCGATTCAAAATATAAGCTGTCACTACATGTTTAAGTAGAAAGAAGCATACCAAGAAATCTACCAATACAAAGGAAATTCACCTATGCTCCAAAATATGAAGAAATTTCCAAGCCTTCAGAGGCATTTATGCCATCCTTTCCTTTTCACTTTTCTTTAAAAGAAAATGATGCTAAAGAAAATGATTTTATGCATTCAAACCTGTTACAAATATTACAAACACAGAGAAAACTTGCGACCACAAACCACTAAGCTAGGATTTTAGTTTATTGTTCAAAAAAAATTAAAAAAAAAGGTCCCTCTTCCCTCCTGAACATGCTTGTGACTCGCTTTTGTTCACAGGAGCTAGATTCATGTCCAATGATTGTGCTATTCCCGTGACACCACTATGCAAATTGCGTTGTCCGTTACTGCTAATACCACCATTCGCTGGCCTCACTTCAACTTCCTCGCAAAGGATAGTTCACCCTTCTCTGTAGGATTGCGGCATTCATGCCTCTCTTTTTCTTTCTCCTGAGCTGATCTTAACCCCGTTTAACACTTTTTTGTAAAACTCGTCGCACATTCCAATTGCTAAGACTTGGCCTCGGGGGGGACTTAAATAGAGGATTGTATAGAGATTGAAGTGGATGAATAGCAGCGGTTACCGTGAGAAGGGGGAAAAGGATATTTGAGTTAACATAGAGCATTTATCACACCAATCATATATATATAAAGTTGGACGAAATTAACGTATGAATGTCATGTATAATGCCACATAGGATGCCATATGTAATTTCAGATAAAATTAATTAGCTACATAAATGTCTATTTATGGTTAAAATAATGCAATGCCATATTTATTTTTTTTAAAAATGACTTTTTGCACATCTTATATATTTATTAATATACTACAATAAACTATTCATTGCATTAATAAATCAAAAAGGTGGTCCATAAAGTTTGCTCATAAGAATAGATGTTAGACACATTAGAGAATTTTGACAAGAAAATAGTAAATAAATAATTATGGTATGAAAATAAAAGGAATTTTAACTGATTTAAAAGGAAAAATGAAAAGAAACAATAATAACTCACAAAAAATAATAATTATGTTGCTATGGAATTATTACTACTTTTAAAATTGATATATTTTTATTGCTTATTTATACTTAATGAATTTAAAACAACAATTGGCTAAAATTATTGCATGCACTTTTCACATATCTTATGTAACTATTAGCAAGACAATAATATAATCTTCATTAAATTAATATAAATAAATATTTTGATCTATTTATCTATTAAAACTTTCCCATAAAAGAAAAGACATCTCATATATTAGAGAATTTTTAAAAAGGAGTATAAGAAGAAATTTTAAATAATTTAATGGAAAAAGAAAACGAAACAATGATAACTGAAAAAAATAATTATATTGTAATGCAATATCAATTCTATATATTAAACTGACCCAATTTCATATAGTCATCACTAATTAGTATTAGAATTTATTCTCCAAAACTATCGTTTAGTGATGAAATACTGAAAAAATGAAATAAAAAAGTGAGTTCAAATTAAGAATAACTCAAATGTTGTTACAACCAAAAAAAAAAAAGGGATCTGGCAAAACACTCAAATTTTGATAATTAAATACTATGGTACATCAATTTATTTTTATTATTCGGAAAAAAATCTATTATATTAGTAATACCATATATATACATATCCATCTATATATATATATATGTATGCATGTATACATATATATATCTATACATATATATACATATATATCTATACATATATATATATACATATATATACATATATATGTATACATATACATATATATACATATATATGTATACATATACATATATATGTATATATATAC
>NCQV01132375.1:4979-19634 GCA_002740545.1 Lophocereus schottii | reverse complement strand
TTTAGCTCTCTGCTTCTCCTTTTATAACGGAGTTGGAGTAGGATGCCCTAATGACTACAACTGGCTTCACTTGGCTGCAATAAATTGCATTATGTTACTGACTTAGCACTTGACAAAAATACAATAATGGTGGAACGACTTTTCAGGGCATTTAATGTTGATAGGGCTAGTCATCGATATTGAGATTCAGCATGCCTTCATCTCCAATAATACCTTCCAGTCCATGTTATCCAGATAATCATCAAAATCTTCATCAAGTTTAGGATGCCCTAGATCCCATTTTTCAAGTATCTCATGAATACATTTCTTTCGTTTTTATGATAAGAATTTTTCAACTAGACATCTTCTAAAGTAACTCCTTCTACCTTCATGTATTTGTGAAATCATTGTGATAAATGAAAGTAGTGTGCCTGCAATGCATTAATGTTCTTCCTCGTTCAATCAATGCCCACTTTTGATGATAAATGTTGTAAAAACCAATAGCACTTGCTAAGATAAGATCACTAATTACTTCTTGCTATTCCGGAAACCATTCTTGATGTTGGTGATTAGGATAATTTAAATCAACTAATTGAGCAAGATAATGGGCTAGTTTAGCATTTTCATTTTCATACTCAATTAATGAATAATGTACCTCGACATGCAGACTTCTATTGTATGAAATTTTTGTTAGAGCATTAGGGGATGTGAGAATCCAATGGATCCTTTTAAACATGCATTATTGAAACTTAGTTACTCTTGAGAAGAATTGGTACTTTAGATCTGGTATTTCCATGAGACAAGCTATCATTCCATATTTCAAAGTTTTATGATGGGTTCATAAGGACACCTGAGGTAAGGACATAAAAAGCTATTCTTTCTTGAATAAGTACTTTGGATCTAGGATTTCCATGAGGTAAACATGCATTATTGAAACTTAGCTAGTTTTGAGAAGAATGGCTACAGAAGGAGAACTTAAGTAAATCATTTGTAATTCTAAATATTGAAACTTTGTGCTATTGGATTGGCAAAAGATAGTAGAACAAAGTGTGCTCTACTTTTTGTGCAGAATTCTAAAATATCCATAAGGATTCTATTAGAAGAGAAATCTGTTCTAGTAGTAACGGCATTTTATTTTGGATTTCCTCCTTTTTCTAGCAAGAGTTCTTCTCTGATGATTACCATTGGCAAGCTTATGAGTTAAACTAGCTGCTAGAGAAATCTTTGATCCCTGTATATGTTCAATATGAAAAGAAAATTAGTTAAGCCATAATTGCTAACATAGGAGACTCCCTTGCACTTGCACATTTCATAAATTCTTTTTCACAAAACCGAGTATTCATTTGCAATTAGTTTGAATAAAAAAAGATTTTACGGCTGAAAAGATTAAGAACTTTTTAGTCTCCTTATGATTGGAAGGATTTCTTTTTCTATCATGGGATTGGTGCATTCTGCGTTATTAAAACTTCTACTGTAATATTTACAGAATTTTTCTCCTTTAATTTTAAGTATTGCACTCCAATCCTCATTGCTGACATTTGTCTTAAAAATTAAATCATATCCTTTATTAGGCAAATTAAGAATAAGAAAATTTTTACACCTTTTTGAAATTTTAAACAATCTTTACACTACAAGAAAAAAGGGATTGGGCCACGCACAAATTTGTAGCCCATAGTCAAAATTTCGTGGCCTTATGACTTGGGCGACAAAAATATTTTTGCTGGGAGTTCGATGTTCGACCTGGGACGCCCATTGCTTGGGCGTCAAATTTTCAACTCGACGTGTATCTGCCCTAGATTAGACCACAAAAACTTCTGCTGCCCTGGCATGAGAAGCACCTCGAAATATATATATTTTCGTCGCCTTTCTATTATGAGGACCATGAAAAATAACGTAGCCGCCTACCTAATGGGCTTCATTTCTTACTTTGTGGGCTTTTTCTACGATGGGGCCATGCTTGTTTTTTGTGGTCTTAAGGTCCTTATGTACTTCATTTTCTTTTTTTGGTTGGCCATGTTCATGCATGGCACCTTGAGATGTGCCTTTGTGTGACGAAAATTTTTGTGGGCCAAATTCCTCTCTTTTTTTGGGGGGGGGGTTAGGGCTTCAAGGGGCAGCAATAATTAATTCATAATGTATTTTGATATTATTATTACAGCATTGAAAGGGATGCACAGCCTAAATTTATAGAAAACCATAGAGAATAACATAAAATATTAAAACAGAATTGTCCTTCAGAGATTAGCATAGAGAACATTTATGCACACATTCCAATTACATGGCTAGGTTTGGATAAGAGAGTTTTTCATATTGACAAGACTTTGGAAAACCATAGTTTTCCAGTATATATGAAAGATATCCAAAATACAAATATACCTGACCTCTACAATGTGCAAAATCAAAAGTTTACTGCCAAGCTTCATGTCGCTATATGCAAAATGAATGATATATCCCTGGATAGCTTTTCCTTACCAAAAGTCAAGCCAACTGATCCTACAAAAACAAATTGGTCAACAAAGAGGGTAACATGAAATACACAAGCCTTTGCATTTATTGATTCTAGGTAAGTCCTAACACTTCTATTTCTTTGATCTTAATTTTTCTTAATTAATAAGACTAATAGGCAAAGAGAACTAACAAAAGCCTAAAATATAACCAACCAAACAGCAAATTAAACGGTCATAGACCAAATAAACCAAACAACCATCATACCTTACATCTTCTACAACCCTTGAAAGTTATGAACACAAAACGTTGTGTAACCTCGTGCTGGTTCTGTCAAATTAAACAAGAAATACCAAGTCAAAATTATATGATATCCCATGATTCAAACTTACTGAAACCAATAGACCAAGCTAGCAGCAACTGACAATAAATTAAACTATGGGTTTGTCTTCAACAAGGTAAAATATATTACATTACTACTTCAAATACAATTCCTAGCAATTGGATCATAGTCTAGCACAATAACTTCTACGAACTACTAACTGTCAAATCTGAGTGTTAGAAATCACATTCTCGAGACTTTTTAGATAATTATGTAATAGACTTTCAAACTGTGTCTACTTTCTTCTCATGAGTAATGGCAACATGCTTTTTTGGGAAACCTCATTAGCCGGTTAGCTAAAGCATGTCGATCTTAATATTGACATATGGAACAACATAAATTCATCCAAATAGAATAAAAAGAACATAAAATTGATACTCAAAATCCATTTCTCTCTGGCTCTTCCAATTGTCCCTAAAAGATCCATAGTTGATGAAATTGAAGTATCATTGGTGTGGAGACACTTTTCCAATTTATAATACAAAATGGGACAACATATATGCAGATAATAGAGACATTTATATTAGCAGTCTATATATTTATTTACACTATTTTCTATTTGTTTCCAGCATAAGGTTGCATCGGTGTGACCTAGGGCATTGGTATTGATTTTACCGTGTTTGAAAATGAAACTTCATGCTGTGACTTATTCATAAACATAGTTTGTAGCGAATACTTCGTTCCAATAGAACCTTCACTATCATTGTCCTAGATAGCCAAATTAAGAAATCTACCATTCCCATTGGTAGCATGCTCAATAGCGATCAACATCCCACATCCTATATACATACTACCCCCTTTCCCTCAAAGTCTGGGGCTAGCCCACATCCAATATACAAATTCTTAGACTAAACTTATAGTGACTCAACAAAAAAGACAACAGCACAGCAACATAAGACCACAAGACTAGCTCAGCACTTATACATTACCAAATCATCGTTGCACATCAACAACTCCACATGTGACCATCAATTCTATAGGACCTAGTAGCCTAATGTGTGAGAAAAAGAGAGTAAGAGAGAGGGAACAGAGAATGTGAGAGAGAGAGAGAGAGAGAGAGAGAGAGAGAGAGGAAGAAGAAGAAGAAGAAGAAGAAGAAGAAGAAGAAAGAAGGGGGTGAGGAACAAACAAAAGGGGGATAAGGAAAGAAAGTTACCGCAACCATTTATTGTGGAATATAAAGTCTTATAAGATCAAAGAGCTCTTCTCTAATATTATTCTCCCTCTTAATTGCTTCTTATTTCCATTTGTTTTCTCTCTCTACAGCTTCCTTCTGCATGCGCTCTATGTTTGTTTTCAACTCTAAGTTGGCAACTTTCAGCTCACCAAGTTCACCCTGCAATGCAGCCTCCTTCTGTTGCAGTTGCTGTAACTGGGCAGTGAGCTCGACTCTTATCTGGTTAGATTCCCCTCCATTTCTACCTTTTCTAGGTGGCACCGGTCCAGGCCCAAGTCCTCTATGATAACCAGGTTTCTCTTTGAGAACTTCAACGTAAGCCTCCTTTAGAGAGAGATTATCAATACCATGCTTCTGAATCTGATCCTCATCCAACTTCTTGAATTCCTCATATTTGACTTTCCTTTAGGATCCCATTTTCCATCTTTATGCCTAGTTTACAACACGAGGTAAATAGTGTCTATGTTAGCTCCTAATTTCTCATGCATGAGGAAGGGGGAATTGTACAAAAAGATCAAAAACGCAGACTATTTTGTCTCCTCCCAAAGCTGCACATATGGAGGATCTTATGGGATTTCTGTAGTTTACTCTTTAGTGGGATCTTGTGTTGAGTCTTTGTCCAGAGTATACAATGGCATTATCTACAACACAAACTTTAGTTAACAAAATCTAATGGTGTATAATCATAAGAAAATAAATAAGATATGCTAAACACACCTCATCATGATAAATTCTAGCAGTTGACTTTGCACCATTTGAAGGCATAATCTTCTGACTCAACCTGTTACTCCAATTTTTTTGACTTATACGCTGCAGTAGTGAATATATTAAAATCATAAGCAAAGACCCAACCCTGTACTGACAGGTAATCTTAGAAACATATTGACCAACACTGATCATGCGCAAACCCTCCCAAAAAAAATTAGATCATGCAAAACCTGTTGCTTTGGATCAGCACAATGGTTAACGAGCCAATTCCATTTATCTCTATTCACTTCTGGAGGTTTATTCTTAATTGCTTCGGTTATAGTCTTTCCTGCAAAGTGTTCCTCCTTTAGCCTATATCGCCAACCTCTAAACAACATCATGCATTGTAATTCCACAGCACGAGCCACATCAAAGCCTTCAGCTTTTGGTGAAAAATTCCACTCTACCTGTATATTATAAATTTATTACATAGCAAGCATTGCAATTCATTATTATCCAATGTTAGATTTCTTGTATGAGTTGTACAAAACAATCTAACAGCAACAACATCATAATTTAAACTCAAACAACACATAACTACTCATTATTACCTTAATTTTATCAAATAATCTTTTCTTAATCCATTCTTACCCAATCCCTATAACAAAGTGCCGAAAAATGAATCAAGTGATCTAACTAAAAATGTTTTTTATGATCCATGTACATTAATTCTACATGTGTATCAAAAACGTACCTTGCATCTAGGGGGCAGAACTCCTTCACCCATTTGCTACACTCACCAATAAAGCAGTTGGCATTTTTACCAACAACGTGTGGCATGTCCTCTGTGATTGTAGCAAAAGGCCTAACATTGGGGTTTTTCTCCCGTTCACGAAGGCATTGCAGGCCTCTTGTTGGCTTGTGCTTGCGACCTATATAGTTATAAATGAAATAGTTAGTTTTCATTAATTCAGAAACAAAGGCAGCACCTATGCTTTGGTCTTCTATACTTCGCTTGGTCAACTTCTTTGGGTTACTACAGTCAAGTCCAGTAGAATATAGCATCAGGCATCTGCAAATCAGAGGACAAGGACAATGAAGCAGGAATAAGCACCTTTCTGAAGAGCTGGGTCAGCCCTACACTTCCGTCGATAAGTGAGAGGGGGTTGGGAAGCATACAATTGATTATCTACCCCATGTGTCGCCATTGCCCTGTATAATCCATAGTTAATCATCCACATTATACAAACATTATGACAAATTTAAACACTTATGGCAACAAATGCATGCATATACCTCTTGGCAATCCTATTCATTATCACTATCATTTTCTGAATCATCCTCTTCAAGGTCCCTGTTAAGGGAATCTATGTCTGATTCTCTGTCTGAAAACTCATCCTCTTCATCCTCACTCACATCAACCTCCTCATCCTGAAAATAAGCATGTTGGGTAATGGTAGTATCCACTAAATCCACATCAATTAAGCTTGGTTCCACATCATTTCTAATAAGGGGGATTTCTTCATCAACTTCCTCTTGAACCATTCTCCATTGTGGTTCATTATCGACATTTTCCCATAGTGATTCATCCATGTTGTCAATGTCCTCAATATTAGGAAAATCAAAATAGTTACGCGAATTTACTTTGACAACCATTCTCTATTGTGGTTCACTATGAACTACAACATAGAACACTTGATGACTTTGGTAAGCCAATGCAAAAGGTTCATTTGTTTATAAACTACCAGTGACATTAACAAGTGTTGCGCCGAACTTGTCCCTTTTTATCCCTCTGCCCTCAGTGTAAACATCAAACCATTACATTTGAATCATACAACTCTAGGACTTGTTCGATCCTTTAGGGCATCATACTCTAGCACAAGTATCTGTTTTAACACACCATACAAGTCCTTTTCACCTCTTTCAGTTTCCCCTTTAACTACGACACCACTATTTTGATTTTTTCTTTTTCTTTGACGCTTTTTTGTATAGAACCTAAATCTATTAATCACATAGCATTCATAACTACATAAACCTTTCATTGGACCTCGTGCTAAGCACACATATTCTTCTGTCACTCTTTGATCCCCTTCATTCCAAAGCTGAACAAATCTATGCTCTAGCTTGCATAGAGTGATTGTTATACTTTTCTCCATTTTCTCCAACACATCCACAGTTAAACTCTTAGAACACAACTGCTTGAAATACCTGCTAAGTTCCATAAGGGGTTCAAGGACTTTATCATCCACAATACCTTGAAAGGCAGGCAAAAGCAAGTCTTGCTTGAATACATGACAATTATGGCCCTTCATTCCCAAAATCCTTCCATCCTCTGGTGTCACACATCATAAAATATTAGAAGAGTATCCATCAGGAACAGATAACTTCACCAAAAATGTTGCCACTTGTCTCCTTTCGCTCAAAGTTAAGTTGAATGGAGCTTTGGGAACTTCGTACTAGTCTCCTACCAACTTAGCTCTTAATTTTTCATGCATTTTTATGGTAACAAGATCCAATCTAGCATTCAATGAGTCCTTATTCTTACCAGGTATGTCAACCAAAGTTCCTGGCATATTGTTACAAATATTCTTTTCTATATGCATTACATCTAAGTTATGACGAATTAGAAGATGCCTCCAATAAGTAAGTTCAAAGAAGATGCACTTTTTTTCCATTAGAGTACCAACTACCTTTCACTCATCTTTCTATTTCCCTTCGCATCTTTTCTGAACACATTCTCAACACCGCTAAGCTCATCCAAAATGTCATGCCCAATAAGTGGAACAGGAGGAGGTCTTCTCTCTACACTCTTATTAAAAGATGTCTTATTAACCCTTCATTTATGATCTGCTTCTAAAAACCTACGATGACCCATATATCACCATTTTTTCCCATGACTCAATCTTTCTGGACATATATCTTTATGACAAAGAGGACAAGTAAGAAACCCTCTTGTGCTCTAACCAGATACATCTGTATATCCTGGAAAATCTTGAACAGTCCATATCAGCACCTCAAACATATCAAACAATTCTTGGCTATAGGCATCAAATGTCTTTACTCCAACCTCACACAACACCTTTAGTTCCTCTATTAGTGATTGTAAAAACACATCCATATTGTTCCCTGGAGCTTTGGGCCCTAGAATTAATGGAGATAGCATGCAATTTGCACTATCCATACACATCTAAGGAGGTCAACTGTATGGTACCAACATTATTATCCATATACTATACCGACTACTAATTTGTGCCCCTGGATTAAATCCATCATTAAACAAAGCTAACCTTACATTTTGTGGATCTGAGGTAAAGTTAGCATATAATTCATCTAAATGCTTCCATGCCTTGGAGTCCACTAGAAGTCTCATTTTCCCATCATTAGAGCATCCCTCTTTGTGCCATCTCAGATGCTTCACAAGCTTCGAGGACATGAATATCCTTTGAAGCCTAGGGATTAATGGAAAATGACAAAGGACTAGTTACGGCACTCTCCTAACCTTTGACATGTCATCATCATCAGTGTCAATATGATTATCACCTTGGACACTGACCTTTTCTTTCCATCTTGAAGCATCACATTTAGGGCACTTATCTAAACCTTTATTTTCCTTCCAATACAAAATGCAATGGCTAATGCATGCATCAATCTTCACATAATCCAACCCGAGAGCTCTTGTAAACATCTTAGCTTCATAAGAATTTTGAGAAAAGTTTTCATCATAATTAAGTCCTCTGTGAAGTGCCTTAAGCAACATCAAAAATGATTTATCACTCCATTTACAACTCACTTAAATATGAAGCAATGTAATAAGAAACTCCAATCTGGTAAATGTCTTACAACCAGGATATAGTGATGCCTCGGCATCTTCCTTCAGTTTACAAACCTCCTTAGGAACCTCATTGCTACCTTCTCCACTCTCTATGTTGTTTGCAGTACTCTCATGGTTATCATAAGTAAACACATTTGTTGCCTCACATAGTAATGGAGCCATATCATCATGAGCAAATAAACCATCACCTTTATCTAACAATTCACCATCCATCTGATCATCACTACTATTAGCTTGTTCCTCACTTTCTCCATGATGTATCCATGGATTATAGTCCCTTAGTATACCTTAAACTATAAAGTGATTGTGAATTATGCTTCGATTTTGGAACAAACACAAATTACAATGAACACATGGACACCTCATCTCTGTTCCCTCTTCCTTACCACTGAAAGCATACTCTAGAAATTGATTGACTCCCATTATATACTCGAGCTTTTTTCTATCACCCATTCCCCTATGATTCATCCAACTTTAATCCCTATCCATCTTTCAAGTAACTGTTACAAAAATCGAAAGCAAACACGTCATCTTAACGTTGAGCAAATTTCATAATATTTGTCTCTTTACCCCCTTAATAGGAGCAATAATGCAAGCAATACCAATTAATAATGTAACCTAAGACTAAATGGTTAATAGGAACTATATTCTGAAACTAGCTTAAACCAAATCCTTGTTTATAAACATAATGCAAATAACATCATTTGACCTCCAAAGCTCAAGTCCAAGTATCTCTCCGTAGAAGAGACAGTGATAACTGCACCAAGGAACAAAAGAAAGTTGCATATTAGAAGAGACCATGGTCATACCTACAGGGCACCGAAGGTATAAGAACAAAGGATAAAGGCCGAATCCTCTCAATTATTAGGAACTCTACTGTGTTCTAAATAAAACTATGCTATGCTTGTAGCTAAGATTGCTTCCAACTACTCATGAGCCCATACATCCATCAAGTGTTGAAATTACAAGCCTTAACTTCATTAATGTCACTTAAAGAATAATAAGAACTCCAAACAATCACTAATCCAGAACAAATTACTCATCTCAAAGCACTTTACATTCAGTGGTTTTCGGGTATGACAAGCTAATAAGCCTCCAGCTGGTTGTGGCCAAATGCAATAGCACTAGAAAGCAAATTGAAACGCAGAAAAAGACAATTGTGAACGAAGTATGCCATCGACACCGAGCATGATAACTAATAAACAACAACAAACGAATATGCCAATAAGTTTTACAGAAGAACTCACACACACCACAGTACACAATCAATGTTTGGAAGAAATGGGATTTAGGTAGTCAAGCTTGTGAGTTTAATAGAGTTTGTTCAAAATGCTCCAAAATCGGCCATTGGGGGGGGGGAGAAAACATAGTTTTAATAAGAAAGTAAACACATAAGCTGGGCAAGTGCCCATGGAAAACTAAGAAAGAAATGATAACTAAACTTACATAGGTCAAAAATCCGATGGCACAATGACAAATGAGGGTAAGGAGAAGTACAACACAATGGAGACAAGGAGCCACAAAATGCAAGCAGACAATACGCTACAAAGGTCAAAGGAGAATACTAGCATGATTAATGGACCAAAATGTCCATAAAGAAAAAGGGTGCTTACCTTTTCCAAATTTACTACTGATGGAAGCTGCAAGCTAAGACCAACTGCCACCTCTATCATAAGGAACAGCAATCCTCATTGAATTCATAGCAAATTTATCATTTTAATCAAAAAGACGCATGATAAATTGCATACTAAAGCTGACATATCATCTATGTGTAGAGCATTACGCAAACGTACATTGAAGATGGAATTATGATAGATAGGAAGCTAAACTTGAGAAGGATACATCATATTTTAGATAGAAGGAGTGGCTTATCAAAACAGTCTATATGCATTTACATTTTTCCCTTTTTTTTCCTTTCTTTGTATCCACATGATTATGCACATAACAAACTCAACATATACGAACACAAAGTCTAAGTTACTGTCAATTGCATCTGATATGGATTCCTCACAAGCACACACCGTAAGTTTCTATTCCTAAACCCGGGGTGAAAGTTTCTAACCAAATCAAGTCAACTGTACTTACTTAAAAACTACAAAGCTATGTCATCTAATGTTCATTTGCAAGGAAATTCAAATGAAATTTTAACAAAAGCAAAGACAAAAGTGCTTGCAATAGAAATGCCAGTAGATGAAGGGTTGTTCACATAAAAATCAATTTGCAGCCCCTGATACAACATAGACTCTTCAACTCTTCATCCCTTGTATTCTTCCTCTTTGAATTCCCTTAATGTTATCGCTGTTGGGAATCTCTCAATATATTCCTTGCAACACTCCTTTTAGTTCATATTAAACTTAAAACTTCAGGGTTCAATTTAATTATTGAAAGCACAAATACACTTCTTTAGGTCTATTCATCAGGAGAGTAACCCCAGAAAGCCCCATGAATAACCCTAAAATAACCCCACAAAGGCCCCAGAAATAACCCAAAAAATAACCCTATAAAGGCCCTTTTCTTGTGTTATTACTAATCTAAATACTCCCCTTCTCCTAAAATGCCCAAATAGATGCCATCTAAGGGCAAGGGGATGGAAAATTAAAGCAAAGCATCACTGACCTTTACATGGAATTTGTTTTTTCACTCAAATTAGAGGATTGTGGACTACATATTTCCTTAAAAAGATTACCAACATGCTTCTTTCTCAAAATTCAGGATATTTACTCCAAAAAGAAAAGAAAAGAAAATCAACAATTTAATCAATGAATACAATTGAGGTTTCCCCCTTCCAGGTTAAATTTAGCTTCACATTCTTTGTGGCGACAAACTACCATAAGTTAAAATGGTCCATAAATTCATCTCCAAACTAACTCCAACTTCCACTACTAAAAACACTTGTTTACAATAGAATTAAGAATGCTAAAATAAACCCAACAATTAAATTTCAAGATAACCATGCCCGCAAGGCCATAAAATCGACATAAATCAAATACAAACAAAGGGGCAAAACTAAGAAAAGAGACCTCAGATTGTGGAGTTCAAGTAACACACTAAAAAGGCATACAAACTTGACAGGCATAGGAACCTAAAAGCCAAACTAGTTAATGCCTTGCAATGGCATTGGTTCAAACATTAGCAGCCATAATGTAAGTTTATCAATCTAAATTGACATATCCAATGGAACCACCATGATTTCAATAGTTTTCTCGCATTTTTTGTTTGAGAGAGGAAGTGGCAAGGAAGACAAAGAACCAAAGTCTAACACTCTATGCTCCAATCAAACCACGAAGCTTTGTTTCACTTCAACTTATTTGTTGACATCCTAAACTCATCAACTCCATCCTAGGGCCTACCACCCCACAAATTCTGAAAATCAAATCCAACAAAATGTAATTCAACTCAATTGAGGTTGGATCACAAATAAATTGGGCAAAAGAAACACATTCAACGGTAACACCTTAGTCACTTGATCAAAAAAACCCCTTAGTCATAGACGCAGTTTTCTAATGCACCAAAACTTAGAGAACATGTAAGAGGTGCTCATAATGTAAGAAAAGTCCTCATCAGGATCAGTGTTTTCATCATCACCATTTGCAGGAAAATAAGCCTCACCCTCTTCAAGCTCAATGCTTGTCATCTTTCTCCTCAACACTCCAAAAAAACACAACAAAAACAAAAATTCTTACCCACCCTAACAATCACTAGATTATCATCCAACACACCACAAACACACTTCTCAAACCCTGAAAATCAATCCTTCAAGAGAAAGACACACCTTTTTTTCTGTATTTAAATAAGCAAAAGATGATCAATCCAAGGAGATATCAAAATCCCACTTCGGAAATCCGAAACCCAGAAAACCCCATGAAGCAAATCCCTCAAAACTACCATTATACGCCACAATTTGTGTGTTTTCCCCACTACAACCAAGGGGGGAAAAGCCTGAACAACAACAACAACCCCAACAACAGCCCCTCACCAAAACAACCAAATTCATTAATCAAATTTACAATCTGAACACAACAGACAGTCTTAGCTAAATGTGCTTCAGCTCTCTCGCTCTAAGTTTCTTTCTCCCTCGTCTTTCCCTCTCCAGGATTTTTCGGGTCCTCGGTACCGTTATAGAAGTGCCCAGAAAAATACAAAACCAAAAAAAGTTTTTGGGGTTGTCAAGCTTTTCTCACTCCCTCAGTTTTTCTGGGGGTCAACATTCACAGACTGGCGTAACCTGAAAAGGGCACGTAGGGAAGATTTTCGTAAGGGGATGGAATTGGAGTGTCTTCTAGAGGGGTTCAAGAAAAATCAACAGCACCAGTTTCAATTTCGAACAAAATCGACGGCACCACAAAATCGAACAAAAACCAGTTTCAATTTCGTAAAATCAACGTACCTAATTTTAACATTACCTAAGAATCAAAGAGAGGCTTGATTTGGAGTGGTTCAAGCAGCAACACCTGAGCAACAGCTTCGAAGAGCAGCAATAGACTTGAACGGCGGTGACCAGACGACGGCAGAAGCAGACTTCAAGCACCAGCACGATGGGACTTCAAGCACTGGCACGGTGAGAACACTGAAGATGAGCTGTTGCGGTGAGGGCACGGCTTTCGAGCGAATTGAAAGAGAAAGTGAATAGTGTAACCAAATTAGCAAGTGGAACCCCTTTTGACCGATTAAGGCTCTCTCTCTTTTCCTTTGTCTAGCTTGTTCAACATTTTAGTTCGAAATTTCACGAAATTCTTTGGGGGGAAGCTCATCGGCCAATTTTTTTTGGGTGTTACAAGGCCACAAAAATATCAAAAATACGATCTAATGCAGATGCGGTGGCCGAACACTGAGTTGGGCGAACATTGAGTTTCCGTTGCCTAAATGCTTCCAAAGGGCACAAAAGTACTGCAAAATTATTTTTATTGCCCTCTGGTTTGTTGAAGATGTCAAAACTAATTTTGTCGCCCTTTAACAAAATTTTCATGGCCCAATCCTTTTTTCTTGCAGGGTTGAGTCACTAGGGGTCCATGTCTAACTTACTTCTTTCTTGAGTTTTGCTGTGGTGGCCTTCTTAATTTAGTCAAGTCTTCAATGAAATCTAAAGCATAGGTAGGACATCCAATAAACCTTCTATTTCTAGACCTAGGGATCAATTTCTTATTCAACGTAAACGTACTTGTTCTCACCAAGAATAATATCAAGATCAATGTATCTTTGGGTGACAGTTAGGACATCATCTTCGTACTGTTCTGTGGTCTTACAAAAGACAATGATATTATCGATATAAACTTAACAACAGTGATTAAGATCTTTAAAGATGTTATCCATTCTTCTTTGAAATATTTGATGTGCATTTGTAAGACAAATTGGATTACTACCCACTCATAATGTCTTTCAGTGGCACTGAAAGCCATCAAAGGAATGCTTCTCCATCCATTTTTATTCGCTAATGTCCACTTTTGCAATCATTTTTGAGAACCAAGAGGCTCCTTGAATTCTACTAAAAAGAATTATTTTGTCAGAAATATAATAACCATAAAAGATAGTATTATCATTAAGCTTTTTGTAATTGATTACTATTCTAGCATTTCTTCTTTCTCTTTAGTATGATTTCTTACCATAAAAGCAGGACTAGTGTAAGGACTCTTACTATTTCTAATTAACCCTTTATCTAACAACTATTGATTTACTTATCAAATTCTTAGATATCCTGGTGTATATATTTCATTTTTTTGACTTACATAATAGTGTTAGAATTTAACAAAGTAATCTTTGCAGATGTCTTATTCTTATTTTAAAATTTTAGAGGATTATCAAAGCATAGTTGTTTGCATAATTGCTCTAGTTGTTCAGCATTCTGTTCTTCAATGAATAATTCAAGTAGTGAGATTGCTAGTGTTATCTCACTTTGTGCAGGCATTACCTTCTCACCATGTTGGCTGCGTATAAACTCAATCTTCTGATGAGTGTAAGCCTTACTTAATTTTTCAATAGGAACTAAGTGCAATTTCTTGTGAATATTATTTGGTTTATGGTCTGTGTGTATGGGGAATATAACCTTTAAAAATCATTTCCAATAATCATATCATGAGATGGTAAATCAGTAACCTATAAAACTGGTATAATGCATTAAACTCTTCCTATTTCTGTGGTTAATCCTTCTATGGCTTC
>NCQV01132363.1:0-17232 GCA_002740545.1 Lophocereus schottii | reverse complement strand
CTTCAGTTTAACTGAGCATGATTGGTTTTGCTTACTTGGACCAAAATGTTAGACATAAACCTCAAGGAGGCCTATGTAATTAGAGCTGCAAAACCAGGTATGTGCAGGGACTAACAGGAAGTTTGGATCTTCATAATTATTTTTTGGCTTTGAGTGGCCAACTGATGTCCAAATCAAGTGATTCTTGATTTCATGGAAAGAGAACATCATGGATCTTGTCTTGGATGAATTTGAAATGGCCCACGATTTTGCTTCCTCTTGCTGCACCCCATCAAATTTCGGTATGACATGCCTGCTAGGGTGATCTACAGGACCTCCAACTTTAGGGATCTATAACTTCATGCATAGTTGCTCAAAAGGGATGATTCAAAAGTCATATTAAACTTTGACATGTCTATTTTGTTCTCCAACTTGAATCAAGTGAGGTGGTCTTGTCTGGTGCCAAAACTAGTAGCATGGGAACAATGGCCCTTTCATCCTACCAACTGTTAACTTGTACTGAATTTACTTGCATGACCATAAAAAAGACTTCCTAAGATTTCATATGACTACTCATACACTGAAAATGAAGCTTTCTAGCTAAGGAAAATATCTACACCAAAAATAACATAGCAAACTGAACATAGGTACAGAATAGACAGTTCAGCTTCTATGCCTTATTTTGACAGTTATAACTTGGCTTAGCTTGAAATAAATCACATGACCTGAAAGTAGACTTCAATAGCTTTCTAAAAGCATAACTTTCAGCACTCTAAATTCATTTGACATTGAGATTAAGAGCTACCCAAAACCAAAACGAACCTGAAATAATTTGGTTTGGTGTCAAGCTTAATTCTGGTTTTTCCTTCAAAATGCTTGCTCCCCGATTTGGAACCTCTTTTTGAAAATGACATTTTGAAGCTCAACTAAAACTCCGTAAATTGCCTATTACCATGGGACTCAAACAATAGAGGGAAGAAAAGATCTTGCTAAGCATGGTTTTGAAACGGAATTACCTCAATGGGGATTGGTGTACAAAATCTGTTTTGATGCCGTAGGAGATATCTACCGTACTCCCCTTATTGGAAATGAATTATCTTCAATTCTCGTTGAGAGCAAGGATAACCTTCTTGAGTCAAGTGTTGCTCAAATTCTGGTACAATCTCCTCTTGCTTCAACTCAAGTGTTTGTGGGCTTCTTAGGATTATGAATGCCTCCCAAACACCTTCGTCATCTGCATGCTCATCAAATGTAGGAGATAAGTCAAAGTAAAGCTCATTGTCTTCATGACATTGGCTTCCTCTATTTATGACAAATGGATGCCTGACTTTCTTTTCCTACTGTATCTCCTCTTGATTTTCCTCTTCATTACTGTCTACATCTTCTTCACCGTGAATAGAACTGGTGGAACTAGCATGCATTTTCTACTCTTGCTTCATCAATTCATTGCGCTGCCCTCTCAACTACTCATTTTGAGCTTTGAGTTCTTGATTAGAAGTTGATATACCTTGGCTGCTCTTCAAAACAAACTCTATTTTCTCTTCCAAACTCATACTTGAACTCATTGTGTAATTGGGCGTGTAAGGGGTTGATTTATGGAATGTGTTTAAGGAATTTGTTTGGATGGCTTTGGGGCATGTGGGATTTGGTTTCAAACTAAGATGAAACTTGCTCTGATATGATGTAACTATGGAGGGATTCAACAAATACTCAAAGCTGATTCCAAATGCAAAGCTAAGCAAACTGAAGTCAAAGTTGAGTTTAATTGAAACCCCGAATGAATGAATGGATGAATGATAGTCTAAACTCTTTTTCAGATACCGAAACACCACTAAGTTTCTGATTAAGGCCCTTAACCTCAATTAGGATACAACATGGCTATTTTGTTCTCTAATTTCAATCAAGTCAAAATCCTTTATGAAGAGGGATAACCTGCTCCTTTAAGTGAGGTGGTCTTTTCTGTTGCCCAAACTCGCAGCATGGGAACAATCGTCCTTTTGTCCTGCTAACTCTTGACTTGCACAAAATTTACACACATGATCATAAACTAGACTTCCTAAGATTTCATATGACTACTGGTACACAAAAAATGAAGCTTCCTAGCTAAGGAAAATATCTACACCAAAACTGATACAACAAACTGGACACGTGGATAGAACTAATAGTTCCGCTTCTATGCCCTATTTTGGCAACTATAACATGGTTTAGCTTGAAATAAATTACATAATCAAAAACTAGACTTCATTAGCTTTCTAAAAAGCTAACTTTTAGCTCCCTAAATTCATTTGACATTGAGATCAGGAGCTGCCCAATACCAAAAAGGACCTGAACTAGCTTGGTTTGATGTTAAGCTTAATTCTGGTTTTTCCTTTGAAATGTCTACTTCCTGCTGTGCAACCTCTTTCTGTAAATGGCATTTTGAAGTTCAAGTAAAACTCCATGCAGTGCCTTTTACCAAGGAACTCGATTAATGAAGGGAAAAAAAAGATCTTGTTAAGCATAGTTTTGAAATGGAATTACCTCAATGGGAATTAGTGTACAAAGTTTGTTTTGATGCAATAGGAGATATCCATTATACTCCCATTGTTGGAAATGAATTGTCTTCAATTCTTGTTAAGAATAAGGATGATCTTCTTTAGTCAAGTGTTGCTCAAATTCTGGTACAATCCTGTTTTACTTCAACTCAAGCTTTTGTGGGCTCCTTAAGATTATAAATGCCTCACAAACACCTTCATCATCTTCATGCTCATCAAATCTAAGGGATAAGTTAAAGTCAACCTTAGTGTCTTCATGACATTATCCTTCTCCATTTGAGACAAATGGATGTCTGACTTTCTTTTCCTCCCGCATTTCCTCTTGATTTTTCTCTTGATCACTAACTACATCTTCTTCACCGTGAATAGAACCGGTGGAACTAGGATGCATTTTCTGCTCTTGCTTCATCAATTCTCCACGCTGCCTTCTCAAATACTCATTTTAAGCTTTGAGTTCTTGATTAAAAGTTGATATACCTTTATTGCTCTTCAAAGCAGCCTGTATTTTCTCTTCTAATCTCATACTAGAACTCATGGTATAATCAGGTGTGTAAGCGGTTGATTTGTAGAATGTGTTTAGGGAATGTGTTTGGATGGCTTTGGGGCATGTGGGATTTAGTTTCAAACCAAGATAGAACATGCTCTAATATTATATAATTGTGGAGGGATTCAACAAATATCTAAAGCCGATTACAAATGCAAAGCTAAGCAAACTGAAATCAAAGTTGAGTTTCAGTGAAACCACGAATGAATGAATGGAAAAATGATAATCTAAACTCTCACTTAGATACAGAGACACCACTAAGTTTACATTTAGGGCCCTCACCCTCAATTAGGATATAGAAACACCACCCAATTAAGAGTTAAGACTTTACTTGATCACCACCGTAACCAGCCTAGTTAAGGAAAAGCTAGTGAAGTGTTTTAAGGGAATCAAGAGCAATGTTGTCAAATCTGATTTCAATTTTAAATAATCAAAGCTGAGTGAAAAATAAGCCTTCTAAAGCCTTATATGCACAGCCTAGAGTAGCTTGTATGCTTAGGAGGTTTCCTTCTAAGGAAGGAAAACTCTTAACCATGCTTAAGGCTTGCTTAGAACTAAGCCAACTACATCAGCTTGATTAACTTAAGCTAATTACAACCTGGAAGCCTAGTAATACAAAACAAATGACTAAGTTTAACATTAATACACTTAGTTTAGCTTAATACATCAGAATACTAGAGAAAAGAGGGAAAAAGCAGCTGTAAAGTAAAGGCCCCTTTTTGGCTGACTAATCAGATTACATGGTGTCAAATCTTCCTTTGTTTTCTCATTAGTTAGGCTCTTTCCAAGGCTTGTTTATAGCAAATGATGGTGTTTTTTGTAGCCTTGAACATCATTAGAAGTAACATGGAACCATGCAGCTGAGCAAACCCTCAGAGGAAGGAAATTACACCTAGCACCAAACTGGGTTCTAGAGCCTATTTTCTGCCAATTTTTGTGCCTTCCTATGAAACAATCACAACTGGTGATGATTTCATTTCTAGGGCATGGGGGAAACTTCAGGATGTGTACAAACCCCCAAGTAAATAAATCAAGGTTCTGACTTGTTTAAGTTGGAGAATTCAACCTAAACGTTTTACCGTGCAAATTCAGTCCAAAACTTGTAGGGTTGATAAAATGATTTGATTTCTTCACTTCATTTGAGCATGATTGGTTTTGCTTGCATGGACTTAAAAGGTAACATTTGGGGGAACCTAATGGAAAAATATTAGACTTAAACCTCAAGGAGGCCTAAGTAATCAGAGCCGCAATACCGGGTATGTGCAAGAATGAACTGGCAGTTTTGGTCTACAGAATTTTTTCTTGGCTTTGAGTGCCAATTGATTCCAAATCAAGTGATCCTTAATTTCATGGAAAAAGGACATTGTGACTCTTGCCTTGGATGAAATTTAAATTGCCTATGATTTCACTTCCACCTACTGTACCCCATTAAATTTCGATATGACATGCTTGTTGTGCTGATCCATTAGACATCTAACTTCAGGGATTTGTAACTTCATGCGTAGTTGCTCAAAGGGATGATTCAAAAGTCATATCAAACTTTGACATGTCTATTTTAAGAATTGAGTCAAATCCCTTATAAGGAGCAAGAACCTACTGCTTTAAATAAGGTGGTCTTTTCTAGTACCAAAATTGGCAGGATGGGAACAGTGGTCCTTTCATCCTACCAACTCTTAACTTGCACTGAATTTACTTGTATGATCAGAAAATAGACTTCTAAAGCTTTCATATGAATACTCATACACCTAAAATGACGCTTCCTAGCTAAGGAAAATAT
This sequence comes from Lophocereus schottii, assembly GCA_002740545.1. Classification (NCBI taxonomy): domain Eukaryota; kingdom Viridiplantae; phylum Streptophyta; class Magnoliopsida; order Caryophyllales; family Cactaceae; genus Lophocereus; species Lophocereus schottii. The sequence continues at coordinate 12,398 of NCQV01132363.1, read as the reverse complement.
CTGCACTAAAACTAACATGGCAAATTGGACACATGGACAAAACTGACAGTTTAGCTACTATGCCTTATTTTGACAAATATAACTTGGCTTAACTTGAAATAAATTAGATGACGCAAAATTAGACTTCAAGAGCTTTCGAAAAAGCTAACTTTTAGCTCCTTAATTTCATTTTACATTGAGATCAAGAGCTGTCCAAAACCAAAAAGGACCTAAACGAGCATGGTTTGACGTGAGGCTTAGTCCTTCTTTTTCCTTTTAAATGCTTGCTTCCCAGTTTGGAACCTCTTTTTGAAAATGACATTTTGATGTTCAAGTAAAACTCCATAAAGTGCCTTTTAGCATAGAACTCGAATAATGGAGGGAGGAAAAGATCTTGCTAAGTATGGTTTTCAAACGGAATTACCTCACTAGGGATTGGTGTATAAGGTCTGGTTTGATGCCCTAAAGATATCCATCATACTCCTCTTATTTGAAATGAATTGTCTTCAATTCTTGTTGAGTGTGAGGATAACCTTCTTGGGTCAAGTGTTGCTCAAAATCATGTACAATCTCCTCTTGCTTCAACTCAAGCTTTTATGGGCTTCTTAAGATTATGAATGATTCACAAACACCTTCGTCATCTTTATGTTAATCAAATCTACGAGATAAGCTAAGCACGACCTCATTGTCTTCATGACATTAGCCTTCTGCATTTGAGACAAATGGGTGCCTAACTTTCTTTTCCTCCTCCATCTCCTCTTAACCTTCCTCTTGATCACTCACTACATCTTGTTCACTGTGAACGGAACTGATGGAACTAGCATGGATTTTCTGCTCTTGCTTCATCAATTAACCAAGCTGTCTTCTCAAATATTCATTCTGAGCATTGAGTTCTTCATTAAAAGTTGACATACCTTTGTTGCTGTTAAAAATAGCCCATATTTTCTCTTCGAAATTCATACTAGAACTCATAGTCTAATCGGGTGTGCAAGGGGTTGATTTGGGGAATATGTTCAGGGAATGTGTTTGGGTGGCTTTGGGGCGTGTGGGGGTTGGTTTCAAACCAAAATGAAAGTTGCTCAGATACGATGTAACTATGGAGGGATTCAATGAATACTCAAAGCTGATTCCAAATGGAAAGCTAAGCAAACAGAGATCAAAGTTGAGTTCAAATGAAACCCCGAATGAATGAATGGACAAATGATAATCCAAACTCTCACTTATATGCAAAAACACCACTATGTTTACGTGTAGGGCCCTTAACATCAATTAGGATATGGAAACACCACCTAATCAAGAGTTTAGTCTTGTCTTGATCTCTACCTTAATCGACCTAGTTAAGGATAAGCAAGCAAAGTGTTTTAAGGGAATCAAGAGCAATGCTCTCAAATCTGATTTCAATTTTCCATAATCAAAGTTGAGTGCAAAATAAGCCTTTTAAGGCCGTACAAACACGGCCTAGAGCCGCTTGTATGCTTTGGAGGTCTCCTTCTAAAGTAGAAAAAACTCTTAAGCATGCTTAAGGCTTGCTTAGAACTAAGATAACTACATTACCTTGATTAACTTAAGCTAATTGCAGCCTGGAAGCTTAGTAATACAAAACAAATGACTAATCTTAACATTAATACATTAATTTAGTTTAATACATCAGAATACTGGAAAAAAGAGCGAAAAGGCAGCCGTAAAGTAAAAGACCCTTTTCGGGAGACCAATCAGATTGCATGGTGTCAAATCTCCCTTTCTTTTCTCATTGGCTAGGCTCTTTCCAAGGCTTGTTAGCAAATGATCGTGACACATGCAGCGTTGAACATGATTGGAAGCAAACAAGTAACCAAGCAACTGTGCAAACCCTTATAGGAATAAAATTACACCTAACACTAAACACGGTTCTACAACCTTTTTTCAACCCGTTTTTTGTACCTGCCTTAACACCAACCACAACAGAGCGTGATTTCATTTCTAGGCCATGGGGGGAAACTTCAGGATGTGTATAAACCCTCAAGTAATGAAATCAAAATTAGGACTTGTTTAAGTGGGAGAATTCCACCTAAATATTTTACTGTACAAATTCAGACCAAAACTTACAGGGTCGATAAAATGGCCTGATTTCTTCACTTCAACTGAGCATGATTTGTTTTGCTTGTCTGGATCTAAAAGTTAACATTTGGGGAAACCTAAATATACAAAACTATTAGACTTAAACCTCAAGAAGGCCTACGTAATCAGAACCGCAATATCGAGCATATGCTGGGATAAACTGGCAGTTTTGCTCCTTAAAATTATTGCTTAGCTTTGAGTTGCCAATTGATGTCCACATCATGTGGTTCTTGATTTTGTAGAAAGAGGACATCTTAAAGCTTGTCTTGAAAAAATTTTAAATGAACCATGAGTTCACTTCATCTTGTTGTACTCCATTAAATTTTGGTATGACATGCTTACAAGACTGATCTATAGAAGCTCCAAGTTCAGGGATCTGTAACTTCATATATAGTTGGCCAAAAGGGATGATTCAAAAGTCATATTAAACTTCAACATGTCTATTTTGTTTTCTAATTTGAATCAAGTCAAAATCCTTTAGGAGGAGGGAGACCCTACTCCTTTAAGTGAGGTGGTCTTTTCTGGAGCTGAAACTGGCAGCATAGGAACAATAGTTCTTTTGTCTTACGAACGCTTTACTTGCACTAAATTTACTTGCATGATCATAAACTATACCTCCCAAGCTTTCATAGGAGTACTCATACACCTAAAATGAACCTTCCTAGCCAAAGAAAATATCTGCACCAAAACTGATACAGCAAACTGGACACACGGACAGAACTAATGCTTCAGTTTCTATGCCCTATTTTGACAACTATAACTTGGCTTAACTTGAAATAAATTACATGATCTAAAATTAGACTTCATTAGCTTTCTAAAAAGCTTAGCTAACTTTAGGTAGGAGAATTCCATGTACACATTTTAACATGTAGATTCAGACCCAAACTTGCAGGGTTGATAAAATGATCTGATTTCTTCACTTCGACTGAGCAAGATTGGTTTTGCTTGCATGGACCTGAAGGGAAACATTTAGGGTAACCTGAGTATGTGAACCTATTAGACTTAAACCTCAACAAGGCCTAAGTAATTAGAACCACAAAGTCGGGTATGTGCAAGGACAAACTGGTGCTTTTGATCTTCAGAATGATTTCTTGGCTTTGAGTGGCCAATTGATGTCCAAATCAAGTGATCCTTCATTTCATGGAAATAAGACATCTTGAATCTTATCTTGGGTTAACTTTGAATGGCCTATGATTTCACTTCGTTTTGCTGTACCCTATTAAAGTTTGGTATGACATGCTTGCTGAGCTAATCTGTAGGAGCTCCAACATCAGGGATCTGTAACCTCATGCATAGTTACTCAACGGGGATGATTCAAAGTCATATTAAACTTTCACATGTCTATTTTTTTATGTAATTTGAATCAAGTCAAAATCGTTTATAAGGAGGGGAACATGCTCCTTTATGTGAGGGTGTCTTTTCGGGTGCTGAAACTGGTAACATAGGAACAATGGTCCGTTCGTCTGGCCAACTCTTAACCCGCACTGAATTTACTTGCATGATTATAAACTAGACTTCCTAAGATTTCACATGACTACTCATACACCCAAAATGAAGCTGCGTAGCCAAGGAAAATATCTGCACCAAAACTGGCACAGTAAGATGGACACACAGGCAGAACTACCACATCAGCTTCTATGCCTTATTTTAACAACTATAAGTTGGCTTAACTTAAAATAAATTGTATCCCCCCAAAGTAGACTTCATTAGCTTTCTAGAAGGCTAACTTTTAGCTCCTACATTGATTTGACATTGAGATCAAGAGCTACCTAGAATCGAAAAGAACCTAAACCAGCTTGGTTTGATGTCAAGCTTAATTCTGGTTTTTCCTTTGAAATGTCTGCTTCCTACTTTGGAACCTGTTTTTGAAAATGGCATTTTGAAGTTTAAGAAAAACTCTATAAAGTGCCTTTTACCATGGAACTCAAATAATGGAGGGAAGAAAAGATCTTGTCAAGCATGGTTTTGAAACAGAATTAGCTCAATAGGTATTGGTGTACAAAGTTTGTTTTGATGCAGTAGGAGATGTCCGTCATACACCCCTTATTGGAAATGAGTTTTCTTCAATCCCTGTTGAGAGTAAGGATAACCTTCTTGAGTTAAGTGTTGCTTAAATTCTGGTGCAATCTCCTCTTGGTTGAGCTCAAGCTTTTGTGGGCGTCTTAAGGTTACGAATGCCTCACAAACGCCTTCGTCATCTTCCTGCTCATCAAATCTAGGAGATAACTCAAAGTTAACCTCATTGTCTTCATAACATTGGCCTTCTCCGTTTGAGACAAATGAATGCCTAACCTTCTTTTCCTCCTCCATTTCCTCTTGATTTTCCTCTTCATCACTCACTACATCTTCCCCACCGTGAATAAAGCCAGTGGACCTACCATGTATTTTCTGCTTTTGCTGCATCAATTCACCAAGCTATGTTCTCAAATACTCATTCTGAGCTTTAAATTTTTGATTAAAAGTTGACATACTTGGTTACTCTACAAAATAGCGCCTATTTTCTCTTCCAAACTCAGACTAGAACTCTTGGTGTAATCGGTTGTGTAGGGGATTGATTTGTGAAAAGTGTTTAGGTAATGTGTTTGGACGGCTTTAGGGCATGTGGGGGTGGTTTAAAACCAAGATGAAACTTACTCTTGTATGATGTAATGATGGAGGGATTCAATGAACACTCAAAGCTGATTCTAAATGCAAAGCTAAGCAAACTAAAATAAAAGTTGAGTTTAATTCAAACCACGAATGAATGAATGGATAAATGATAATCCAAACTCTAACCTAGATGCAGAAACACCACTAACTTTGAGTTTAGGGTCCTTAACCTCAATTAGGGTACAGAAACACTACCAAATTAAGAGTTAAGACTTTTACTTGATCACCATCTTAATCAGGCTAGTTAAGAATAAGCAAGCGACGTGTTTTAAGGAAATCAAAAGCAATGCCCTCAAATCTGGTTTCAATTTTCAATAATCAAAGTTGACTACAGAATGAACCTTCTAAGGCTTTGTATACACAACCTAGAGCAGCTTGTACATTTAGGACGTTTCCTTCTAATGGAGGAAAACTCTTAAGCATGTTGAATGCTTGCTTAGAAATAAGCTAACTACATCAGCTTGATTAGCTTAAGCTAATTACAACCTGGAAGCTTAGTAATAAAAAATAAATGACTACGCTTAACATTAATACACTTAATTTCACTTAATACATCAGAATACTAGAGAAAAGTGGGAAAAAGTAGTCGTAAAGTAAAAGTCCCTTTTCAGCTGACCAATCAAATTGCATGGTGTCAAATCTTCCTTTATTTTCTAATTGGCTAGGCTTTTTTGATGCTTGTTTGCAGCAGATAATGGTGTTTCTTGCATCCTTGAACGTGATTAGAAGCAAACATGGAACTAAGCAGCTGAGCAAACCATTAGAGGTAGGAAATTATACCTAACACTAAACTGGGTTCTACAACCTGTTTTCTACCCATTTTTATGCCTTCTTTTAAACCACTCACAACTGAGTATGATTTCATTTCTAGCCCATGTGGGGAAACTTCAGGATGTGTACTAACCCCCAAGTAAATACATCATGGTTATAACTTCTTTAAGTTGGAGACTTCAACCAAAACATTTTACCATGCAGATTCAGACCAAAACTTGCAGGGTTGATAGAATGGCCTGATTTCTTCACTTCGTCAGCGGATGACTGGTTTTGCTTGCATGGACCTGAAGGTAGCATTTAGGGGAACGTAAATATGCAAAAATATTAGACTTAAATTTTAAGGAGGCCTAAGTAATCAGACCACAATACCGGGCATGTGTAGGAATGAACTGGCAGTTTTAGCCTACAGAATTATTTCTTTCCTTTGAGTGGCCAATTGATTCCAAATCAAGTGATTCATAATTTCATGGAAATATGGCATCGTGACTCTTGTCTTATATGAATTTTAAGTTGCCTATGATTTCACTTCCTCTTGTTGTACCCTGTTAAATTTCGATATGACATGCTTGTTATGCTGATCTATTGGACCTCCAATTTCGGGGATCCGTAACTTCATGCATAGTTGCTCAAAAGAGATGATTTAAAAGTCATATTAAACTTTGACATGTCTCTTTTGTTCTTCAATTTGAATCAAGTCAAAATCCCTTATAAGGAGCGAGAACCTGCTGCTTCAAGTGAGGCGGGCTTTTCTAGTGTTGAAAACGGCAGCATGGGAACAATGGTCATTTCATCCTACCAAAGTTTGGCTTCCCCTAAATTTACCTATATGATCACAAAATAGACTTCCTAAGCTTTCATATGGATACTCATATACCCAAAATGAAGCTTCCTAGCTAAGCAAAATATCTACACCAAAACTGACATAACAAATTAGGCACATGGATAGAACTGACAGTTCAGGTTCTATGCCTTATTTTGACAACTATAACTTGGATTAGCCTGAAATAAATAAGACGACTTAAAAGTAGACTTCAATAGCTTTCTAAAAAGCTAACTTTTGGCTCCTTAAATTCATTTGACATTGAGATCAAGAGCTGCGGAATACTGAAAAGAACTTGAACTAGCTTTGTTTGATGTCAGGCTTAATTGTTCTCTTTCCTTTGAAATGCTTGCTTCCCACTTTAGAACTTCTTTTTGAAAATGACATTTTGAAGTTCAAGTAAAACTCTACAAAGTGCCCTTTAGCATAGAACTCAAATAATGGAGGGAGGAAAAGTCCTTGCTAAGTATGGTTTTCAAACGGAATTACCTTAATGGGGATTGGTTTACAAGGTCAGTTTTGATGCCCTAGGAGATATCCATCGTACTCCCCTTGTTTGAAATGAATTGTCTTCAATTCTTGTTAATAGTGAGGATAACCTTCATAGGTCAAGTGTTGCTCAAAATCATGTACAATCTCCTCTTGCCTCAACTCAAGCTTTTGTGGGCTTCTTAAGATTATGAATGACTCACAAACACCTTCATCATCTTCATGCTCATCAAATCTAGGAGATAACTTAAAGTTAACCTTATTGTCTTTATGACATTGGGCTTCTCCATTTGAGGCAAACGGATGCCTAATTTTCTTTCCCTCCTCCATCTTATGTTGATTTTCCTCTTCATCACTCACAATGTCTTCTTCACCGTGAATAGAACCGGTGGAACTAGCATGCATTTTCTACTTTTGCTTCAGCAATTCACCAAGAAGTCTTCTTAAATACCCATTTTGAGCTTTGAGTTCTTGATTAAAAGTCCATATACCTTGGTCGCTGTTCAAAATAGCCTTCATTTTCTCTTCTAAACTCATACTAGGACTCATGGTGTAATCGGGTGTGTAAGGGGTAGATTTGTGGAATTAATTTAGGGAATGTGTTTGGATGGCTTTGGGGCATGTGGGGGTTGGTTTAAAACCAAGATGAAACTTGCTCTAACATGATGTAATTGTGGAGGGATATAATGAATACTCAAAGCTGATTCCAAATGCGAAGCGAAGCAAACTGAAATCAAAGTTAAGTTTAAGTGAAACCATGAATGAATGAATGGATAAATGATAATCTAAACTCTCACTTAGACACAGAAACACCACTAAATTTGCATTTAGGGCCCTTAACATCGATTAGGATAGGGAAACACTACCTAATTAAAAATTTAGCCTTCACTTAATCTTCACCTTAACCGGCCTAGTTAAGGATAAGCAAGCGAAGTGTTTTAAGGGAATCGAGAGCAATGCGCTCAAATTTGATTTCAATTTTCCATAATCAAAGTTGAATGCAAAATAAGCCTTCTAAAGCCTTATAAGCATGGCCTAGAGCAGCTTGTATGCTTCGGAGGTCTCCTTCTAGGGGAGGAAAAACTCTTAAGCATGCTTAAGGCTTGCTTAGAACTAAGATAACTACGTTACCTTGAATAACTTAGGCTAATTACAACCTGGAAGCTTAGTTATGCAAAACAAATGACTAAGTTTAGCATTAATACACTTAATTTAGCTTAATACATCAGAATACTATAGAAAAACGGAAAAGGTAGCCATAAAGTAAAAGACCCTTTTTAGGAGACCAATGAGATTGCATGGTGCCAAATCTCCCTTTATTTTCTCATAAGCTAGGCTCTTTCTAAGGCTTGTTTTCAGTAAATGATAGTGTTACATGCAACTTTGAACATGATTGGAAGCAAAACAAGTAACCAAGCAACTGAGAAAACCCTTATCGGAAGGAAATTACCCCTAGCACTAAACCTAGTTCTGCAACCTGTTTTCTACCTGTTTTTGTGCCTCCTTTTAAACCAACCACAACTGAGCATGTTTTCAGTTCCGGGGTATGCGAGGAAACTTCAGGATGTGTACAAACTTTCCAGTAATGAAATCAAGATTATAACTTCTTTAAGTTGGAGAATTCCACCTAAATCTCGTACCGTGCAGATTCGGACCAAAACTTGCAGTGTCGATAAAATGGACTGATTTCTTCACTTCAACTAAGCATGATTGGTTTTGCTTGCCTAAATTTGAAAGGTAACATTTAGGGGAACCTAAATATGCAAAAATATTAGACTTAAATCTCAAGGAGGCCTAAGTAATCAGAACCACAAAACCTGGCATGTGTAGGGATGAACTGGCAGTTTTGCTCTTCAGAATTATTTCTTGGCTTTCAGTGGCCAATTGATGTCCACATAAAGTGATTCTTGATTTCATAGAAAGAGGACATCTTGAAGCATGTCTTGAATGAATTTTAAATGAACCACTATTTCACTACATCTTGCTATACCCCATAAAATTTTTGTACGAAATGCTTGCAAGGCTGATATGCGAAACCTCCAAGTTAAGGGATCTGTAACTTCATGTATAGTTGCTCAAAATGGATGATTGAAAGGCCATATTAAACGTTAACATGTCTATTTTCGTTTCTAATTTGAATAGAGTCAAAATCCTTTAGGAGGAGGGAGACCCAACTCCTTTAATTGAAGTGGTCTTTTCTGGTGCTGAAACTGGCAGCATAGGAACAATGGTTCTTTTGTCCTACCAACTCTTGACTTGCACTGTATTTACTTGTATGATCATAAACTATACCTCCTAAGCTTTAATAATAATACTCATACACCTAAAATTAAACTTCCTAACTAAAGAAAATATCTGCACCAAAACTGGCACAGCAAACTGGACACATGGACAGAACTAACACTTCAGCTTCTATGCCTTATTTTGACAACTATTACTTGGCTTACCTTGAAATAAATTACATGACCAAAAAGTAGACTTCATTAGCTTTCTAAAAAGCTAATTTAACTTTAAGTAGGAGAATTTCACCTAAACGTTTTAACGTGCAGATTCAGACCCACACTTGTGGGGATAATAAAATGGCCTAATTTCTTAACTTCGACTAAGCATGATTGGTTTTGTTTGCATAGACCAGAAAGGCAACATTTAGGGTAACCTAAATATGTGAACGTATTAGACTTAAACCTCAAGGAGGCTTGAGTAATCAGAACTGCAAAACTGGGTACGTGTAGGGACGAACTGGTAGTTTTGATCTTCAGAATTATTTCTTGGCTTTGAGTGGCCAATTGATGTCCAAATCAAGTAATTCTTGATTTCATGGAAACAGGACATCCTTAATCCTGTTTGGGATCAATTTTGAATGGCCCATGATTTCACTTCCTTTTGTTGTACCCCATTAAAGTTTGGTATGACATGCTTACTTGGCTGATTTGTACGACCTCAAACATCAGGAATCTGTGACCTCATGGATAATTACTCAAAAGGATTGATTCAGAGTCATATTAAACTTTCACATGTATATTTTGTTCTATAATTCGAATCAAGTTAAAATCCTTTATGAGGAGGGAGAATATGTGCCTTTAAGAGAGGTGGTTATTTCGGGTGCTAAAACTGGGAGCATAGGAACAATGGTCCGTTTGTCGTTCAACTCTTGATTTGCACTACATTTACTTGTATGATCATAAACTAGACTTCCTAAGCTTTCATATGACTGCTCATACACACAAAATAAAGCTTCTTAGCTAAGGAAAATATTTGCTCCAAAACTAACACAGCAACCTGGACACACAGGAAGAACTAGCACATCAACTTCTGTGCCTTATTTTGACAATTAAACTTGGCTTAACTTAAAATAAATTACATCAACCAAAATTAGACTTCATTGGCTTTCTAAAAGGCTAACTTTTAGCTCCTACATTCATTTGACATTGGGATCAAGAGCTGCCTAGAATTGAAAAGAACCTAAAATAGCTTGGTTTGATGTCAAGCATAATTTTGGTTTTTTCGCTGACATGTCTACTTCCCCCTCTGGAACCAGTTTTTGAAAATGGCATTTTAAAGTTCAAGTAAGACTCCATAAAGTGCCTTTTACCCTAGAACTCAAATAATGGAGGGAAGAAAAGATCTCATCAAGCAAGGTTTTGAAACAGAATTACCGTAATGGGAATTGGTGCACAAGGTCTGTTTTGACGCCCTAGGAGATATCCATCATACTCCCCTTATTAGAAATGAATTGCCTTTAATCCCTATTGAGAGTAAGGATAACCTTCTTGACTCAAGTGTTGGTCAAATTCTGGTACAATCTCCTCTTACTTCGACTCAAGCTTTTGTGGGCTTCTTAAGATTATGAATGCTTCAGAAACACCTTCGTCATCTTCGTACCCATCAAATCTAGGAGATAAGTTAAAGTTAACCTCACTGTCTTTATGACATTGGCCTTCTCCATTTGAGACAAATAGTTGTCTAACCTTCTCTTCCTCCTCCATTTCTTATTAATTTTCCTCTTTATAACTCACTACATCTTCCTCACCGTGAACAGAATCGGTGGACCTGGCAAGTATTTTCTGCTTTTGCTACATCAATTCACCAAGTTGCCTTCTCAAATACTCATTTTAAGCATTGCGTTCTTGATTAAAAGTTGACATAGCTTGTTTGCGATTTATAATAGCCTCCATTTTCTCTTCGAATCCCATACTAGAACTCATGGTGTAATCAAGTGTGCAAGGGGTTGATTTGTGAAATGTGTTTAGGGAATGTGTTTGGATGGCTTTGGGGTGTATGGGGATTGGTTTAAAACTAAGATGAAACTTTCCCTCAGATGACGTAACTATGGAGGGATTCAACGAACACTCATAGCAGATTCTAAATGTTAAGCTAAGTAAACCGAAGTAAAAGTTGAGTTTAAGTTAAACCACGAATGAATGAATGTATAAATGATAATCTAAACTCTCACTTCGATATAGAAGTACCACTAAGTTTACGTTTAGGGCCCTTAACCTCAAATAGGATACAGAAACACCACCAAATTAAGAGTTAAGACTTTACTTGATCAACATCTTAACCGGCCTAGTTAAGGATAAGCAAGCAAAGTGTTTTAAGGGAATCAAGAGCAATGCCCTCAAATTTGATTTCAATATTCAATAATCAAAGTTGACTACAAAATTAGCCTTCTAAGGCCTTATATACACGGCCTAGAGCATCTTGTACACTTAGGACGTTTCCTTCTAATAGAGGAAACTCTTAAGCTTGCTTAGGGCTTGCTTGGAACTAAGCTAACTACATTAGCTTAATTAGCTCAAGCTAATTACAACATGGAAGGTTAGTAATAAAAAACAAATGACTAAGCTTAACATTAATACGCTTAATTTAGCTTAATACATTATAACACTAGAGAAAAGTGGGAAAAAGTAGTCGTAAAGTAAAAGCCCCTTTTCCGCTCACCAATCAGATTGCATGGTGTCAAATCTTCCTTTGTTTTCTCACAGCCTAGGCTTTTCGAATGCTTTTCTCCTTGACCTAAAAGCGCCTCAGAGTTATAGTAGGATGGGAGTGACATAGCTATGGCGGATACGAAATAGGTTTGGTGCATCGGGGTCAAGAGAGAAGGCCACAAACATGGTGGGTCTAGATTTCGCGAGTGGCTGTGGCTGGTGACGGTAGGCTCGGTGCGAGCCCCGCCACCATTACCACTGCACATCTTCTCTCTCTCTCTCTCTCTCTCTCTCTCTCTCTCTCTCTCTGGTCTGTGTGGTGAAGCGAAGGGGAAGGAAGAAGGAGCAGGCAGGGTTCTTTGCCCTTGTCGTGAGGAAGAATGAGAAAGAAGGAGGCCACGCTCCCCTAGCAGATGGGCCGCCTCCTTTTTACTTCTTTTCTCCCCGTTTTTGGTCAATTGCTAATCAATTCTAGTTCTCAACCCCTGAATCACTACCATGCAGTCTAGACTCGGATCTAAACACCTTAATATTTAGCATTCTAATTGAATTCGAGAATCGATAAAATTACACTATCGGCACAAATTTAACGGCACAAATTAGGGCAATTAAAATTTCAAAATCAATAATAATAATCCTTTTGATAAAATTATAGCTCA
>NCQV01132282.1:3624-14200 GCA_002740545.1 Lophocereus schottii | reverse complement strand
ATAATATTTATCAAATTCACAAAAGAAACTCTTAAAGTTGCATAGGTTGCAAATGCGTCAATTGGTTAATTTATATGAAGTTTCTTTTCTTTTTTCTTGTCTTGCTTGCTCTTGATTTGTGACATATTCATAGCCTTCAAATCGTCCAATTAAATATTTCTCAAATGTCCATACTCCTTCTGTACTGATCTGTAAACTTTGCTTTACATCAAGTTCTACTTGAGGAAATTCTTGAATACCAATTCTGCACTATTCCTTGAAAAGAATTAGTTATTAAGTCATATATGATATTTACATCTCCATCTTCAGCAGCATAAATTGGCTCTTAATTTATGGCTAATACTACTGAGGATCTCCAGGTGTCTAAAGCTTTTTGTTTATCAGTTACATAATCTAAGTTTAACAAGTATCCAGTGTTGGCACTGGTTCTAAAAGTGAAGGGTTTTTTGTTTGAATTCTTTATTAATATTTTGTCGTCTCTTATAATGAAAGTTTTCTGCCTTTTTATTTGTTCTTGTTCTATTAAATCTAAAAGGATTGGAAGTTTCTTCTTGTTCATAATTATTTGGATTATTGCTTCCTACACTTGCTATTGGAACTCCAGATTGCATATTTGTTTGTTTTGCTGTTTCTGTTAATTAGAGATTTTCAAATTCATTTAATAGTTCTTCGATATATATTCTCCCATTATTCACTTTCTTGTTTATCTTTTCCACTAATCCTAAGCTTTGCTTCAAACATTTTTTGTAAAGATTCTTCTTGAGCTTTTAAAAGTTTTTCTTGACATCTTTTAACATAATTTTTATTATCACTATTAGGAATTATTTTTTTCTAGAAGTTTAATTTCTATTGGTTTATATTCCCTCTTTTGTTTGGGTTTTAACATTCTTGCAAAAGTCATGTTGAATAGATTCATTTATTTCTTTAATTTCATCTCTTACTTTTTTGAGTTCTGCTTCAATATGGGGGAAACTCATTACTTTAGTCTTCGTCGTTAAACCAGTATTCATTATCAAATTGGTCTAGATTGTTATCATTGTTATCGTTTAAATTTTCTAAGAATTTTAAATAAGTTCTTCTTTCTGCTTCATAGACTAAAGGTCTAATCTATCTTCAATTTTTCAGATTATTTCTTTGGAACAATTATTTATTCGAAGTTGTTCAAGTTTTTGAATACAATATCTTTCAGTTTGGTGAATTTCTTCTTTTGAATAGGTTTTATAAAGATTAGGTATAAATTTGCAATTATTGTGAGAAGCTCTTTTTAGTTTTGGTATATTGGGTTTTTCCGTGAAAGTTTTATTTCGAATAATTGCTTTTAAACCTTGATTATTATAAGTTTTATTAACTTTTTGCACTTTAGTCCCTCAAGTTTCACTTAATTATAGCTAAAGTCCCTCCTCCAAAAGCTGAAAAGTTTGCTTTTTTTATTTATTTTTTGTTTTTCTTTTTTTAAACTTTTAACTACTGGACGACTCCTGCACTGTCAGCCGTCAGCCGTCAACATCATCGTCATCATCATCAGCTCTCCTCTCCTCCCTCTCTATTGTACTACTTGTACTGTCACTTCAACTCAACTGCCCATATCCATACTTCTTCTCTTGCAACTTCGAACTTCGACCCCCGAAGAAATCAAATCAAATTGCCAGCTCAACTCTCTCTCTTCCCGTCACACTCACAATCATCTCTCTGTTTCTCTGTCTCTCTCTCTCTCTCTCTGTGCGTCTCTAGAATGCCAATCCCCCCAAATCCAATCAATAGTAGCAGATCATCATCGGTGAGACATCAGCTTCATAAATCCTACTCCATAATTTCTACGAAAGAACCCCTCAAAAACCGCACTCTATTCCGCCGTGTCTCTTCCTCTATCGATTCCTCCAGACACCCAATTCTTACTTCATCTTTTGAATTGGATCCCACCCCATGTCACGAAATTGATGGTTTGAGTAGTCCAGAAGTAGAACAGAAGCCAACCTCTTCTGGGTCAGATGCTAATTCTCTTAATTCTCTCCCCTCTAATTCCTTGTCGCTGAGATTAGTCAACGGTGGCTGGAATCACATGATTCGATTTAATTAATTCTTCTTCTATTTTGTAAGTCTCCCTTGGGTTTGAGTTTGGTACTTTGTTATTGCCTTGTTGGGAGATGGCCAGAAGAACTTGATTTTGATTTTTGTGTTTTGTTTTTGGTGGAAGCTGATTTTCACTTACATTTCATCGGTGGCGTATTCAATCTGGTAGTGGAAGAGAAATGCTGCACTTTAGGTATTTGATTGTCTTTTTCCATTTTGTTATGCTAATTTGAGTAATTAGAGTACCATGTTCACATCTACAAAGCCAATCTTACGCATGCTTGTTGCAAGTTTTAGAATCTTTGTTTTAGGAGGCTATTGAAATCAAAATCAATTAAGTGCTAAGGACTTAATTCTGATAACTGCGTTAGCTTAGAGCCATTGGACTGGTCCTAAAGAAACTATAAATCTTGGGAGTTCTATGAAATTGCTGAACCACTGGGGAAAAGTTAGACAAGTCACTATAGGGTAATTGAACAATTTTCCCAATCATGGCCCCAAGATTTTTCAAGCATATGTTGGAAATAAGCTTTCTTAATGTTGGCCTATGTCTGGATCTCACCCTTAGTCTGCATTAGCTGGCATCCACATTGCGAGATTTAATGGCTGGTGGGTCATGGCTCATTTGTCATTAGCCCCACAAAACTTTGCTCATGTCATATGATGCAGTATAACTTAGTGGGTACCTCCAATGTTGTTCTCATTGACTTTATAGTTTATAGAAAAAGAGTAATCATACCAGGACTTCTTGCAGATTATATAAACATGGTTTGATGTGAAGTAAAAAACGAGCCAAAAATGAACATGGGCTGATGGAGTGCGAACTGCAACACAATTATTTTCAGGATGCTATGCCATTAGCATTACTTGTGGATATTGTTGAATTATGGATTTTGTGTAAACTCTAAGGGACCAAATTATGGTGTACTTGGAATAAACCACTCCCTGCAAGCTTCTGCGAGGTGGAACTTCTGGCTAAAGCAAGTTATAATGCATCATGTGGCATGAGCAAAGTTTTGTGGGGCTAATACCAAATGAGCCAGGACCCACTAGCCCTTAAACCGCCCAATGTGGATGCCACCCAACATAGACTAAGGGTGAGATCCAGACATAGTGCAATACTAATAGAAGCTTATTTCCAACATATGCATGAAAAATGTTAGGGCCATGACGGGTAAAATAATTGTGCAATTACCCTATAGTTACTTGTACATTTTTGCCCCAGCGGTTTAGCAATTTCATGGAACCCCCAAGATTTACAGTTTCTTTATGACTAGTCCAAGGACTCCAAGCTAATGTAGTTCTTAAAATTAAGTCCCTAACACTTAATTGATTTCGATTTCAGCAACCTCCTAAACACCAAAGATTATGAACAACAAACATGCGTAAGACTGGATTCGTAGATGTAAACATGGTACTTTAATTGCTCAAATTAGCATAACAAAATGCCAAAAGACAATCAAATACCTGAAGCGCAACATTTCTCTTCCACAACCAGATTGAATACGCCACTGATGAAATACAAGAGAAAATCATCTTCCACCAAAAACAAAATACTAAAATCAAAATCAAGTTCTTCTGGCCATCTCCCAACAGCGCAATAATAGAGCACCGCACTCAAACCCAAGAAAGACTTACAAAATAGAAGAAGAACCAATCAAATCGAATCATATGGCTCCAGCCACCATTGACTAAGCTCAGCGACAAGGGATTAGAGGGGAGAGAATTAGGAGAATTAGCATCCGACCCATAAGAGGTTGGCTTCTGTTCTAGTTCTGGGCAGCTCAAATAATCAGTTCCACGACCTGGGGTGGGATTCGATTCAAAGGATGAAGGAAGAATTGAGGGTCATGAGGAATAGATAGAGGAGGAGACACAACGGAATAGAGGGCAGTTTTTTAAGGCGTTGTTCCGTAGAAATGATGGAGTAGGATTTATGAAGCTGACGTCTCATCGATGATGATCTACTGCTGTTGATTGGATTTGAGGAGATTAGCATTCTAGAGACGAACAAAGAGAGAGATAGAGAGACAGAGAGATGATCTTGAGTGTGATGGGGAGAGAGAGAGAGAGTTGAGCTGGGAATTTGATTTGATTTCTTTGAGGGTTGAAGTTTGAAGTTGCAAGAGAAGAAGTATAGGTATGGGCAGTTGAGTTGAGAGTGATAGTACAAGTGGTACAATAGAAAGGGAGGAGAGGAGAGCTGATGATAATGATGATGATGTTGGTGGCTAACGGTGCGGGAGTCGTTCGGTAGTTAAAAGTTTAAAAAATGAAAAACAAAAAAAAAACAAATTTTTCAGCTTTTGGAGGAGGGACTTTAGCTACAATTAAGCGAAGCTTGAGGGACTAAAGTGCAAAACATTAATAAAACTTATACTAATTAAGGTTTAAAAGTAATTATTCGAAATAAAACTTTCATGGAAAAGCCGGAGATACCAAAACTAAAAAGAACTTCTCAAAATAATTGCAAATTTATACTTAATCTATATAAGACCTATTCAAAAGAAGAAATTCACCAAAGTGAACGATATTATATTCAAAAATTTGAACAACTTCGAATAAATAATTGTTCCAAAGAAATAATCTGGAAAATTGAAGATAGATTAGACCTCTTAATCTATGAAGAAGAAAGAAGAACTTATTTAGAATTCTTAGAAAATTAAAACGACAACAATGATAACAGTCTTGACTAATTTGATACTGAATACTGATTTAGCGACGAAGACTAAAATAATGAGTTTCCCTCATATTGAAGCAGAACTCAAAAAAGTAAGAGATGAAATTAAAGAAATAAATTAATATATTAAACAATTAGTAATACAAATACAATTGTCAAACATGACTTTTGAAAGAATGTTAAAACCTAAACAAAACAGAGAATATGAACCAATAGAAATTAAACTTCCAGAAAAATAATTTCGAGTAGTGATGATGAAAATTATATTAAAAGATATCAAGAAAAACTTCTAAAAGCTCAAGAAGAATCTTTACAAAAAATGTTTGAAGCAAAACTTAGGATTAGTGGAAAAGATAAACAAAAAGAAAGTGAATAATGGGAGAATATAACAAATATAAAGAAGAACTATTAAATGAATTTGAAACTCTCCAATTAACAGAAATAGTAAAACAAATAAATATACAATCTAGAGTTCTAACCAGAAGTGTAGGAAGCAACAACCCAAATAATTATGAACAAAGAGAAACTTCCAATCCTTTTAGATTCAATAGAACTAGAACAAATAAAAAGGCAGAAAACTTTCGTTATAAGAGACGATAAAATATTAATGAAGAATTTAACCAAGAAACCCTTTACTTTTAGAACCAGTATCAACATGTGGATACTTTTTAAATTTAGATTGTGTAATTGGTGAACGAAAAGCTTTAGACACCTGGAGACCCTCAGTGGTCTTAGCCATAAATCAAGAGCCAATTAATGCAGCTGAAGAGAGAGATGTAAATGATAGAAATGGGAGTACACAAACACAAGAGGGGGGTGAATTGTGTTGCCAAATTTTCGCAGTTTTCTAGGAACAGGCTTAGGCCCTGTTCGGACAGACTGTTTGTAACACGCCTAGAAAACGAAAATGCAGCAGAAATAAGTAGAAGAGAAAGTGAACACTTTTACATGGAAACGCCTCTAGCCTAACTGAGGCGAAAAACCACGACCTACCTCTGTAGGATTTTCACACCACTTCGCTGTTCGGGCTAAACACGTTACAATGTAACCCTCACCGTTACAACTTGTAACTCACATGTAACCATCTTCCCTAAGACTGGTTACCTCACGTCCAAAAGTCCCCTTGACATGGACACAATCAACTTACTTTTGAAAGAGAGAGAATAAGATGGACACCTTGCTTTTGAATGCTTCTCAGTAAGCGAGTGTAAGGTACAAATATGCGCCTAGTATGCCAATTTGGAAAGCTCAATTCTGCACACACTTTTGTCAGTTTTCTCTCTGAAAATTTAGCTCATAAAACTCTTGAAAGTTGTTATGAAAACCGATGAAGAAAAATGAATATGGAGACTTGCTTAAATAAAAAATCAGAATCACATGTATTTTCTAAAAAAGAAATGCTTGCGCCGTAAGAAGTGGGAAGTGTGCGCTCAACTCTCCCACTAACTGCTTAAGCTACACGGCTAAATGTTAGCCACAAAATCTCAGCAACTAAGCCCATGATTTTCTCCACAAATTAAGTCATTTTCTAAAAATAGAGATGTTGTTACTTGGAGAAAAAAAAATTAGGCTCGAAATTCTCCCCAAGTTTTTCAAAGCCAAGAATAGCCTTTTTGGACTTAACAGTCAGCAGAAAATCTATCAAAAAATCTTAGAAACGTTAGCCCAAAAATCAAGGAAGAAATCGTGAAAAATCAGTTTTGCAGTTTTGGCTTGAAAACACCTTGAACACTCTGTTCTCAGAACTGTTCTGAGATAGTGTTCTGAAATTTTTCAAAGAGAAAAACTATTTCAAAGTGAATGTTAAATCAAGACTTTCTAATTGGCATATTAACAAGAATCTAATAAAATAAAAACCATAGCAAAACAAAGACTCTTGTTGATTCAACCAAACATCTTGTAGAAACTTAACTTGCTACTCCAAACACTTCTCAGCACTGTTCTTAAGGATGTTCTGAAGTTATGGAAAGTCTTGCTAGTCAACTGATCTTGAGAACCTGTTCTTAAGACCTGTTCTTGAGCATTGTTAACCAACCAATTTCAAAGTATTCCAAACAATATTTGAAACTTGTTCGATCAACACACTCAAGTATATATTATATTTCTGTTTGTTATCATCAAAACCTTACATTACATAAGGATAGGGTCAACAATTTCCCCCTTTTTGATGATGACAAACCAAATGAGCATATTGACCATTGATAAGAAAACAAAACGCAGAACAAAAATCGGTTAGTGCCAAACATGCTAGTCATCACACAAGAGCAAACACAATCAAAGAAAAATTTTAAGAAGTCATCTCAACTAAAGCCTAAAGAAAAACAACATGGTCAACTTTATCTTCCCCCTTTTGGCATCATCGAAAAAAGGAGCATCAGAGCAAACAGGTGAAAACAGGGTGTTGGCAATCACCACCACTTGGGTAATGGAGGAAAAACAACCTGCGATACACTCAAGTAAATGGTACGGTAATGATGTTAGCCATCCGAGTCACGCACAAACAAGTAACGACAAGAAACAAGTAAGGCAAATCATTAACACATAACCAACTAAGATTACGTTAACCACAATCTATCAGACCATGCAAGACAAGCAGTTGAGAACAGGTTGAAAAATAAGGGAAGACAGAATAGGGAAGGGATCATGGGGTAGGGCTGATTCAGGGAGGAGGAGAAGAGAATTTGGCAGTGAGGACTGAAAGAATCGACATTAGATCCTCATGGCACTTGGCATTGAGAGCCTTCTCCTCAGCAAGATTAGCTTTAACCTCAGCGAGCTCGGTCTTCAATCGGGTTTGGTCCATAAACAAGGCATCAATAGAAGGCTCACTGGAGGAAGGACCAGGAACAGGGGAAAGGGTGTTTGAGGCCCCTGTTCCGAAGCAGCTTGCTCTCCCTTGATCAATTTAAAACCACACCTCGTCATGGAGCTACTCCCTATTTCATCAATCATCTGCACCCCTACTTTCTTCTGAAGAGACACCCCAAAATGCTCAAAAACTAGAGTCAAGAGAAAACCATACCCTAGGTCATGTTCCCGAGTGGTGTTTGCAATCTTAGCAATATGATAGATCATGATGGCTGGGAGGTTTACTTGCTCCCCTCTATCCAGCAGATCAATAAAGCATTGATCCATGCATCTGCGAGGTTGCGTCCTTGACCCCTAGGGATGACATTTTTGATGATAAACTAGAAAAGCACCTGATGTAGAGATGACATGTCACCCGTTTTAATGGATTGGGGTGTTTTCAGCCCTATTTACTGACTCAGTTTTTGGGCTAGCTCCAGCAACCGTGCGGTTCCAAGCACGGATTTGTCTTCTCTGACATACACATTAAAACCGGTAGTCGGAACACCCAAAATTTCACCTAGTTTCTTTGCGTCAAAACGTAATTTCTTCCCACTAATCTCACTTGTCAACACACCTTGGGTGACAACACAATAGGCATAAAACTCTGCCAAGTCTGGAACAGAATACCCCAGTTGGGTGTTTGTAAATAAAGCCAGCCAACCCTGATCCCTGAGCTTGTCCAGAAACACCTCCAGGCCCTGTTCCTAGAAGTACTCAACCTTTACAATTTTGCCCCTCACCACCCTTTTTTGAAGAAATTGGGCAAATTTTGAAGTTGTGGGTGTAGCCTTTTTGACCTTCTTGGAGCTGGGCTCTACAGGGTCATCCTCAGCAAGGCCCTATTTGGGGACCTGTTTTGGAGAAACCTTCCTCTTGGATGACATCCTCTTGGAATGTGTTTTCGGGGTTGGTGGGGTCTGTTTGAAGGTTTGTTCAGCAGGACCTTTGCCTTTGTCTGTGGCTGATGTCTTTGCAGGAGAGACCTGGGGTGAGCCCTATTCTGCAAGGGCTTTCCCTTTCTCCCGGACAGGTGAACTCTCTGGTGAGAAAACAATCTCCTCAATCAGTGTGGGCTGTTGTTCGGAGGGTTCAGCCAGTTTAGAAGTTTGAGGGCTGCTCTGGGAGGCTAGCCTGAAGGATTTTCGGGAATGTTTGGGAGTGGATTTAGGTGTAGTTGATTTTGGTTGTGAGGGAGACGTGGAGGCTTTAGATTGCATAGCCTTACATTTGCGAACAAGCGGGAGGTCTGTTTGCCCCGCAGGCACTTTGATTCTTCGCTTTCTCGGGCCCTCACTGGTTTGGGGTATTTGGATGGGCTTGGTTTGAACAATTTCAATGGGGGTCTCTGGCCCCTCATCCAAATCAATGTCTGCAACCTTTTCTGAAAAATCATCTAATCTTTCCTCAAACACAGGTTTAGGCTCAGTTTGGGGTTTCCTCGAGTTAGGAACAGATGCTGGCCCTGTTTCGGCAACACAATAGCCCAACTATCTTTATGCAATACTTCAGAGCCTTCCTCAGACATAGACATATCACCATCAATCTCGGTTTGAGCATCAACCCCAGATTATTCAGTAATTGGTTCAAACAAAACCAAATCCCACCCAAATTCGGGTGGAATATCAGTCAACCTTAGCCCCACTGAGCTTAAATTTACACACTTCAAAAAACCAAAGGTCTTCGAAAGTAAGGGCAATGGTGGCAAAGATGCGAACCCCATACCTCCAAGAGATGCCGGAATTATCGCAGCTGACACGGGCAGAGCCAAAGCGGCTGGCGGAGATGCCATGTGCATGCGCTTCGAGACCGGAGCTTGAGAGGTGGTGGTGCTGCGCTTCACAGAGGCGAAGGAGCTGCTGCCCGAGGTCACCATTGGAGCTGGAGAGAAGCTTGGGTTTTGAGAGATTAGGGTTTTGGGTTTGAGAGAGAGAGATTTTCGGTGGTTGATGAGCGAAGTGTGTGGGCGAGGAAGCTAAAGAGTCGACTGGCTTTCAATCGAAAAAGAAGAGCATTAAAGTCTCCCAGCCGCGCACGCTTCGGGAAAGGAGAAGATTTTTAAAAAATTCTCAACAACTGAATTAGCTACCTGATTTGTACACGTTTGACAAACAGTGGCCACATCTGTTCTTAGTGCTTGTTCCTGTGGTCAGTTGTTCGGTAACATAGGACAATAAGGGCAATATCATCAGACCTCAACGAGTATCAACAAACTGTATTCCACACATGTGCTAATTATAGCACCATTGTTTGACTGCATCCAATAATTTTAACATGCTTGACTTGAAAAAACCTTTTTAACTAGACAATCATTGGGCGTTAATGAAGTATGATCAAGTTGTTTTAATTAAACACAATTCAAGTCTATTCTTCTCAAATTGTTCTCTACTTAGTGCCTTGGTAAAAATATCAGCAATTTGTTTATTAGTGGCATAAAAATTCATTGAAATCAAACCCTTTTCAACATTATCTCTCAAACAATGATGACGAATGTCAATATGTTTAGTCCTTTTATGTTGACATGAATTTTTAGAAATATTAATTGCACTTGTATTATCACAAAAAATAGGAATGCATCCCGTGTCAACACAAAAGTCTTTGAGTTATTGCCTTATCCACAGCAGTTGAGCACAACAAGAGGCAGCTGCAACGCATTCAGCTTCTGCTATGGATATGGCAACTGAGTGTTGTTTTTTGGTTGCCCAAGATATCAAACAGGGTCCAAGAAAATGAGCCATACCTGAGGTGCTTTTTCTATCAACCAAAAAGCCTGCATAATCAGCATCAGCATACCCAACAAGGTTAAAGTTGCATCTTCTAGGATACCATAAAGCCAAATCAGGTGTATGTTTTAAATATCTAAAAATCCGTTTAACAGCCTTTAAATATGATTCTTTAGGCTTAGATTGAAAACGGGCACACAAACCAATACTGAAAACAATGTCAGGTCTACTAACAGTTAGGTAAAGAAGCGACCTT
>NCQV01132221.1:4122-14371 GCA_002740545.1 Lophocereus schottii | reverse complement strand
TCCTTTCCTCTCATGCCATCTCCCTTCCTTTCGTACGCCATCTCCTCTCTTTTCCCCTAAACACTTAGGCTTTCCTTTCATTCCCTTTCTTCCCAGCCTGACTGCATCAATTTTGGTATCAGAGCAAGTTCATTCTTGGCCTAAAATCAAACCCCCACACATTTCTCTCCCTTGTCACGCCACAAAATTCCAAAACACAACAAAAAACAAATTCTGGCCTTGGTTTGTGTCCTTGTGTTCCAACATGGCTAATACCAGTGAAATGACCTTTGAAGAAAAGTTTGAAGCCCTCATGAAGAATTACTAAGCTGTGTCTTCATCGAACATAGAATTGGAGAAACAAAGTGAGTACTTGCGAAAGCAACTGGGAAATGACATGAAACGAAAGCAGAAGGCTCTTGAAAGTCCAATTGCATATGTTCATGGTGAAGACGAGGCAAGTAATGTGAACAGTTCTTCCAGTGAAGAAGAACCTCTAAGAAGGGTTATAGGTGCTAGAAGAACGCCCCAAAACTCAAATGATTTTAAAGTTGAAATTCCTGAGTTTGAGGGTAAACTGGATCCAGAGGAATTCCTGGAATGGTTACACACTGTGGAATGAGTTTTTGATTTATAAGGACATTCCAGACGACAAGAAAGTGAAGCTGGTCACACGTAGGCTTCCTAGGTATGCGTCCCTTTGGTGGACTAACCTTTGTGCTAAAAGAACCAGAACCAGAAAAGGTAAAATTAGAACATGGGAGAAAATGAAATCCAAATTGAAGTACTAATTCCTCCTAGCAACATATCTCAAAGACAGCTATTCCCAACTGCATAATCTGACTCAAGGGAATTTAACTATTGAGGAATACACGAGAGAGTTTGAAAAGCTCCTAATTAAATGTGACATTCAGGAGCCTGAAGAGCAAACAATTGTTAGATACTTGGGTAGCCTTGATCCTAGGTATTCTAATGTTGTTGAGTTGCAACAATATACCACATTTGACGAAGTTTGTGTGTTAGCACACAAAGTTGAACAATAATGAAGAAATAAACCAATCAAATGTGATTTCCTGGAACCTCCAATTCGTACTTCACCTTTTAACAGGGGAGTCTGAATTTTCCTCCAAGATCATACCCACAAAATCCATCTTCCCCTACGCCACAAAGAACCCAAACTCCTCAAAGACCACAACCTCCAGCACGGCAACTGTACCCCCAGCCACGGCCTCAGTCTGGTCCAGAACATCCCTATAAATTTCCAATGAGTAACTGACACTGTTTTAAGTGTGAGGAACTTGGGCATATTGCTTCTGATTGCCCAAATCAAAGAATTATTACTCTTACTGAATGGGATGCAATTAGAGAAGAGGATAAAGAGGAGGAACAGAAAGGGGAAGATGAAGAAGGACAGAGGATGAGCTGGAGGAAGTAGTTGAAGCTGCAGATAAAGGAAAAATGCTAGTACTTCGAAGGGTACTCAGTAATCAACGGGAGTTAAAGATGAACAACGAGAAAACATTTTTCATTCCTGTTGCACCGTTGAAGGCAAGTTGTGCTCACTGATAATTGATGGAGGCAGTTGTCCTAACATTGTATCATTGAGTGTGATTGAGAAGTTGGGTCTCCAGGCCAGAGCACATCCGCACCCATACAACATCCAGTGGCTCAATCAAAGTAAAGGTCATCAAGTCAATTCTCGGTGTTTGATTTCATTATCAATCGAGAATAGTTATCGAGACGAGTTATGGTGTGATGTGATTCCAATAAATGCTTGCCATATTCTTTTGCGATGTCCATGGATGTATGATTGTAAGGTGATGTACAATGGATTTCTAAATACCTATTCCTTCTCCAAAGGAGGAAACAAGATCACCTTGACACCGTTATCCCCATCCGAACTTTCCAATTACAAACCATAAAAATAACCTAAAAGATCGGATATGTTATTTGCCTGCAGTGAGCCCTTGTTGAAAGCTTCTTATCATGAGTTTAGAGCTTTCAGAGAGTGGATTTTAGCCACTCAAGAAGAACCTGAACCACCTTTGCCAAACCATCCAATTGCTAAATCGTCACTCAAACGGTTTAGTCATATCTTTCCTGAAGAGATACCCTCTAGATTACCCTTAAAAAGAGATATCTAGCATCATATCGACCATATTCCTGGTTCAATCCTTCCAAACAAACCTTCCTACAGAATGAACCCAAAAGACACTTCTGAAATTTATAAGCAAGTGGAAGAATTGATGGATAAAGGATTAGTTCGAGAATCCTTAACCCCTTACGCCGTTCCTGCACTCCTAGTACCAAAGAAAGACGGAAGTATGCATATGTTTGTTGATAGTCAAGCTATTAACAAGATTACTATCAAGGATTGGTATCCAATACGGATAGTTGAGCTATTAACAAGATTACTATCAAGTATCGGTATCCAATACCGAGACTTGAAGATTGATTTACAAAGCGGTTATTATCATATTCGAATCAGAGAAGGTGACAAGTGGAAAACCGCTTTCAAAACAAAGGGTGGTCTATTCGAATGGCTAGTTATGCCATTCGGTTTATCAAATGTTTTGAGCACCTTTATGAGGTTAATGAATCAAGTATTCAAACCTTGTATTGGCAAGTTCGTTGCCCTTTATTTTGATGATATTATGATCTTCAGCAAAGATAAGAAAGAGCAGCAGAATCATTTGACTGAGATTATAAGGGTGTTTGAACGTGAAAAGTTATACGGGAATCTTAAAAGTGTTCCTTTTTCACTTCTAAGGTGACTTTTTTGGGGTATATTATAACTGCCGAAGGAATTGAAGCTAATGAAGCCAAGATTGAGGCTATTCGGAGTTAGCCTATGCCACAGAGTATGTATGACGTCCGTAGCTTTCATAGACTTGCATCGTTCTACCGACCTTTTTTTCGAAATTTCAGCACTATTACTGCGTTAATGACCGAGGTGCTTAAGGGCACGTCTTTTAGATGGACCCCTAAGGCACAAATGGCCTTTAAAGAAGTGAAGGCTAAGCTAACGCAAGCACCAGTATTAGCTCTTCCCTATTTTGACAAAGTGTTCGAAGTGGAATGTGATGCATCTGGCATTGGTATTGGCAATGTTCTTACTCAAGTGGGCAAACCATTAGCCTTCTTTAGTGAGAAACTGTGTGATCAAGGTGAAAATACTCCACTTATAATCAAGAATTCTATACCATAGTTCGATGTTTGGAGCACTTGAGCCATTATCTTATGGCCAACGAGTTTATTCTCTATTCTGATCACGAAGCTTTTAACTATATTCAAGGCCAACATAAATTAAACTCTTGCATGCTAAGTGGGTCGCGTTTCTCCAGTCATTTCATTTTACTATATGGCATAAATCAGGGAAGTTGAATAAAGGCGATAATGCCTTATCCAGAAGATATCTATTACTGTCCCAGTTAGATGCTTGTGTTCTGGGTTTCGAGCATTTAAAATTATTATACTCTGGAGATAAAGACTTTTGGGAAATCTATGGTGCGTGTTAAAAGCACCCCAAAGATGATTTTTTGATTCAAGAAGGATTTTTGTTGAAGGGTGCAAGTCTATGTGTGCCTAAATGCAACACTGGGGAGTTTTTGATTCGAGAAGTTCATGGAGGTTCATCAGCAGGTCATTATGATGAGACTAAAACTCTCACCATTTTGAAAGAGCATTATTTCTAGCCCGAGATGCATAAAGATGTGCAAGATTTACTGAAGCGATGTGTGACATGTCAAGTGGCTAAAAGCCACTTACTCCCACAAGGGTTATATATGCCACTTCCTATTTCGAACCAACCTTAGGTAGACGTGAGGATGGATTTGATTCTAGATTACCTAGACCGCAGCGAGACAAAGATTCAATCTTTGTGGTGGTAGACCGATTCGCGAAGATGGCCCATTTTATTCCCTGCAATAAGACTAACGATGCTACTAATATTGCAGATTTGTATTTCAACGAAGTGACTAGATTGCATGGTATTCGAAGATCCATTGTTTTAAATCGAGATACTAAGTTTTTAAGTCATTTCTGGGTCACTGTATGGAAGAAGCTGGGGACAAAACTAAAATATAGCACAACCTATCATCCCCAGACCGACGGTCAAACGGAGGTAACAAATCGAACCCTGGGAACACTCCTCAGGGCTTTGATTTCGCCCCAGTCCAAGAAAGCTTAGGATCTTTTGTTACCACATGCAGAATTCGCCTATAACAGAGCCCCTAAGTTGAGCAACTGGCGTGTCACCTTTTAAGGTAGTATATGGGACTGACCCCATAACTCCCTTATATCTGATGCCACGTCCCTTGGATCAAAAGCCCAGTGCAGATGCAGATCAGAGAGTTGAGGAAATTCAGAAGCTATATGAATAGGCTAGGAATAGAATTGAGCAATCTAACATATCCTATTCTGCTCACGCAAACAGGAAGAAGAAGCAGAAGACGTTCCAGCTAGGAGATTTAGTTTGGATCCATCTCAGAAAAGAGCGTTTCCTAGTAAGATACAAGAACAAGCTTATGCCAAGAGCAGATGGTCCATTTAAGATCCTAGAATGCATCAATGACAATGCTTACAAGGTGGATCTCCCTGGGGACTATGGAGTTTCAGCTACGTTCAACGTAGCTAATTCGGATCCTTACGAAGAAGATGATTACCTGTACGATTTGAGGTCAAATCATTTCAAATAAGGGGAGGATGATGTAATTCAATCATACACATTCCAGTTAAATTCCCCAAGTCAAGGTAGTCCAATTATACAAGTCCAAGTCCAAGGAACAAGTTCCGTTTTCCAAGTCCAAAAGAAGATGGTACCCTGGTTTACCACCTTGCACGTACCTGGTTTTATTTTTATTACTTCATAGTTCAAACAACATCTAAATTATGTAATTCATTTTTTGTTAGTTCAGTTAGGATGTCTAGTTTATTGTTATGCTAAGCACAAAGCCAAACGAGCACGTTAAGCGGTCCAGTTTGGTCATTTTGTCAAAGCTATCTAGCAGGCGTCTGAATCTGTACAATTTAAAGGATCTTAGTGATTAAGCTCCTTAATGGTGTCCAAATCCTAATTTTCAAAAAGGGGGGATTTCTAGACATCTTAAGGTTTGTCCCTATGGAAGGAAACTAAGGATTAGTAACCCAAATGGAGTGACACTTGATGTATGAATACATGACCCATACAGCTTCTCCACGACAGCTTGCTTATTAGGGGAGTTTTATCCTCCTAGGTGGGTTTCTTCCACCAAGATGTGTGCTAGATTGGCTGGTGCTTGATTTTAGTCACCATGTGACTCATAAATGGAGAGAAAGCCACATGCAAGAGGAAGATAGTGCCACTTTGCAAGCTTACATTTGGACACTCAAGCAGGAGGTGGCAAGCATGCATTACTCTTCTCCTTTTGAGGTGGCAGCCGTGTGTGGTTACCCTCCTAGGGAGGAAACATGACTCTCACTGCCGAAGATCATCAAGGATTAGCTTAAGTTAATTATTTTGAAGCTAGTATACTCATTACTACTTGTTTTAGTTCGGTTATATACTAAACCGTGTACTTAGCTATGTAAATGTACTTATTGAGCTTCCTTAACATTAAGTGATCTTCTAATGATTACTGAATGACTAAGAAAAGCCTTTAGGCATGCCATTATAAGTAGTTTGGCACTCATTATGTAACTTAGTGTTGAGAAATTGAAATTAGAAGTTGTGTTATGAACTCCTCTGTCTGTTACTTTAAATTCTCTACTTGCATATCTCTAATTCGACCAATTAGAGTGATGTTTAAGTGAGTCTTAATCTTGATTAGGTAGTGAAATCTGTATCCTAATCTAGGATTAAGGGCCTTGAAACAGTTCTTAGTAGTGAAATCTATATCCAAGAAATGTTTCAGTTCTATCGATACCTAGTTCAGTGCCTTGATTTTCTTCTTCAAGGCCTTAAATTCTCCTTTCCTCTCACACGGTCTCCCTTGCTTTCCCAAGCAATCTCCTCTCCTTTCCCCTAAACACATAGGCTTTCCTTTCATTCCCTTTCTTCTCAGCATGATTGTATCAATTTTGGTATCAGAGCAAGTTCACTCTTGGCTTGAAATCAAACCCCACACATTTCTCTCCCCTGTCACACCATAAATTCCCAAAACACAAAAAACAAAAAAAATCCTAGCCTTGGTTTGTGTCCTTGTGTTCCAACATCGCTAGTACCAGTGAAATGACCTTTGAAGAAAAGTGTGAAGCCCTCATGAAGAATTACCAAGCTGTGTCTTCATCACAGGTAGAATTGGAGAAACAAAGTGAGTACTTGCGAAAGCAACTGGGAAATGACATGAAACAGAAGCAGAAGGCTATTGAAAGTCCAATTGCATTTGTTCATGATAAAGATGAAGCAAGTAACGTGAACAGTTCTTCCAGTGAAGAAGAACCTCTAAGAAGGGTTAGAGGTGCTAGAAGAATGGCCCAAAACTCAAATGATTTTAAAGTTAAAATTCCTGAGTTTGAGGGTAAACTGGATCTAGATGAATTCCTGGAATGGTTGCACACTGTAGAATAAGTTTTTGATTATAAGGACATTCCAGATGATAAGAAAGTGAAGCTGGTTACACTTATGCTTCAAAGGTATGCGTCCCTTTGGTGGACTAACCTTTGTGCTAAGAGAACCAGAAGCAGAAAAGGTAAAACTAGAACATGGGAGAAAATGAAATCCAAATTGAAGTACCAATTTCTCCCAACAACATATCTCAAAGACAGCTATTCCCAACTGCATAATCTGACTCAAGGGAATTTAACTATTAAGGAATACACGAGAGAGTTTGAAAAGCTCCTAATTAAATGTGACATTTAGGAGCCTGAAGAGCAAACAATTGTTCGATACTTGGGTGCCCTTGATCGTAGGTATTCTAATGTTGTTGAGTTGTAGCAATATACTACATTTGACGAAGTTTGTGTGTTAGCACACAAAGTTGACCAATAACGAAGAAATAAACCAATCAAATGTGATTTCTTGAAACCTCCAATTCATACTTCACCTTTTAATAAGGGAGTCTGAATTTTACTCTAAGATCATACCCACAAAATCTGTCTTCCCCTACGCCACAAAGAATCCAAACTCCTCAAAAACCACAACCTCCAGCACGGCCACTGTACCCCCAGCCACGGCCTCAGTCTGGTCCAGAACATCCCTATCAATTTCTAATGAGTAACTGACACTATTTTAAGTGTCAGGGACTTGGGCATATTACTTCTGATTGCCCAAATCGAAGAATTATTACTCTTACTAAATAGGATGCAATTAGCGAAGAGGATAAAAAGGAGGAACAGAAAGGGGAATATGAAGAAGGACAGAGGATGAGCTGGAGGAAGTAGTTGAAGCTGCAGATGAAGGAGAAATGCT
Source organism: Lophocereus schottii (assembly GCA_002740545.1). Taxonomy (NCBI): domain Eukaryota; kingdom Viridiplantae; phylum Streptophyta; class Magnoliopsida; order Caryophyllales; family Cactaceae; genus Lophocereus; species Lophocereus schottii. The sequence goes on along the minus strand of NCQV01132221.1, from coordinate 7,005 downwards.
AGTACTTCGAAGGATACTAAGAAATCAACGTGGAGTTAAAGATGAATAACGGGAAAACATTTTCTATTCCCGTTGCACCGTTGAAGGCAAGGTGTGCTCATTGATAATTGATGGAGGCAGTTTTGCTAACGTTGTATCATTGAGTATGATTGAGAAGTTGGGCCTCCAGGCCTTGGTACATCCTCACCCATACAACATCCAGTGGCTTAATTAGAGTAAAGGTTATCAAGTCAGTTCTCGATGTTTGATTTCATTATCAATCGGGAAGAATTATTGAGACGAGTTGTAGATGTGATTCCAATAGATGCGTGCCATATTCTTTTGCGACGTCCATGGATGTATGATCGTAAGGTGTTGCACAATGGATTTCTAAATACCTATTCCTTCTCCAAGGGAGGAAAGAAGATCAACTTGACACCATTATCCCCATCTGAACTTTCCAAATACAAACCACAAAAATAACCTGAAAGATCGGATATGTTATTTGCCTGTAGTGAGCCCTTGTTGAAAGCTTCTTATCATGAGTTTAGAGCTTTCAGAGAGTGGATTTTAGCTGTCAAGAAGAACCTGAACCACCTTTGCCAAACCATCCAATTGTCATGTCTTTTTTGAAGAGATACCCTCTGGATTATCCACAAAAAGAGATATCTAGCATCATATCGACCTTATTCCTGGTTCAATCCTTCCAAACAAACCTTCCTATAGAATGAACCCAAAAGACACTTCTGAAATTTATAAGTAAGTGGAAGAATTAATGGCTAAAGGATTAGTTCAAGAATCCTTAAGCCCTTGCTCCGTTCCTGCACTCCTAATACCGAAGAAAGACGGGAGTATACGTATGTGTGTTGATAGTCGAGCTATTAACAAGGTTACTATCAACTACTGGTATCCAATACAGATAGTCGAGCTATTAACAAGATTACTATCAAGTATCGATATCCAAGATTGCTAGGCGAGTTGCATGGTTCGAGGGTATATTCGAAGATCGATTTGCGAAGCGGTTATTATCGTATTCGAATCAAAGAATGTGACAAGTGGAAACTGCTTTCAAAACAAAGGGTGCTCTATTCGAATGGTTGGTTATGTTGTTTGGTTTATAAAATGCTCCGAGCACCTTTTTGAGGTTAATGAATCAAGTATTCAAACCTTATATTAGCAAGTTCGTTGCCGTTTATTTTGATGATATTCTGATCTTCAGCAAAGATAAGAAAGAGCATCATAATCATTTGACTGAGATTATAAGGGTGCTTGAACGTGCGAAGTTACACGAGAATCTTAAAAAATGTTCCTTTTTTACTTCTAAGGTCACTTTTTTGGGGTATATCATAACTGCTGAAGGAATTGAAGCTGATGAAGCCAAGATTGAGGGTATTCAGAGTTGGCCCACGCCGTAGAGCATGCATGACTTCTGTAGCTTTCACGGACTTACTTCATTCTACCGATGTTTTATACGAAATTTCAGTACTATTACTGCGCCAATGACCGAGGTTCTTAAGCGCACATCTTTTAGATGGACCCCTAAGGCACAAATGGCCTTTGAAGAAGTTAAGGCTAAACTAACGCAAGCACCAGCGTTAGCTCATTCCCTGTTTTGACAAAGTGTTTGAAGTGGAATGTGACGCATCTGGTGTTGGTATTGGCAGTGTTCTTACTCAAGTGGGCAAACTATTAGCCCTCTTTAGTGAGAAACTGTGTGACTCAAGACGAAAATACTCCACTTATGGTAAAGAATTATATGCTATAGTTTGATGTTTGGAGCACTGGAATCATTATCTTATAGCCAGCGAGTTTATTCACCATTCTGATCATGAAGCTTTGAAGTATATTCAAGGCCAGCATAAATTAAACTCCTGGCATGCTAAGTGGGTCGAGTTTCGCCAGTCATTTCATTTTACTATACGGCATAAATCAGGGAAGCTGAATAAAGGCGCTAATGCCTTATCTAGAAGATATCTATTACTGTCCCAGTTAGATGCTTCTGTTCTGGGTTTCGAGCATCTAAAATTATTATACTCAGGAGATGAAGACTTTTGGGAAACCTATAGTGCGTGTCACAAGCACCCCAAAGATGATTTTTTGATTCAAGAAGGATTTCTATTGAGGGGTGCACGTCTATGTGTGCCTAAATGCAGCACTCGGGAGCTTCTGATTCGAGAAGTTCATGGAGGTTCATTAGCAGGTCATTATAGTAAGACTACACCTCTTACCATTTTGAAAGAGCATTATTTCTGGCCTGGGATGCATAAAGATGTACAAGATTTACTGAAGCGGTATGCGACATGTCAAGTGGCTAAAAGTCACCTACTCCCATAAGGGTTATATATGCCACTTCCTGTTCCAACCCAACCTTGGGTAGACGTGAGTATGGATTTTATTCTAGGCTTGCCTATAAAACAGCAAGGCAAAGATTTAATCTTTGTGGTGGTAAACCGATTCTTGAAGATGACCCATTTTATTCCCTACAATAAGACTAACGATGCTACTAATATTGCAAATTTGTATTTCTAGCAAGCGATTAGATTGCATGGTATTCCACGATCCATTGTTTCAGATCGGGATACTAAGTTTTTAAGTCATTTCTGGGTCACTTTATGGAAGAAGTTGGGGACAAAACTAAAATATAGCACAACCTATCATCCCCAGACCAACGGTCAAACAGAGGTAATAAATCGAACCATGGGAACACTCCTCGGGGCTTTGATTTCGCCCTAGTCTGAGAAAGCTTGGGATCTTTTGTTACCACATGCAGAATTCGCCTATAACAGAGCCCCAGGTTGAGCAACTGGCGTGTCACCTTTTAAGGTCGTATATAGATGGTGAGTGAGGGAGAGTGAGAGAGAGAGACATAGATAGAGGGAGAGACAGAGAGAGAGATGCTGGGGG
>NCQV01132209.1:2456-19802 GCA_002740545.1 Lophocereus schottii | reverse complement strand
AAATTGACAATTTAATTGTTTTCGGGTTCCTTCTTGAATTTGTACTTGTTAATAACCGTTAATAACGTTTATTAAAAATCATTAAAAGATTTTCAAACCAATAATAAAATAATAATAATAATAATAATAATAATAATTATTATTATTATTATTTTAATAGGGACAATAGTATTTCTTTTAATAAAATCATTGCTCACATAGACTCGTCGATAATAATTGAACTCGTATTGTTAAATAAAATAAGATTTTATAATGTAAAAAGACATTACGAACTGCTTAAAAGAAAATAAAGTCCACGGGCCTTACATCTAGAATATTCTAGTACATCGTAGAAGGTTTGAGAATACTCCACAATGTCTTAGATACTTTAGAAGGTTCTAGAACTATCTAGAAGAATCTGGAGTGCTCCATAAGGTTCTAGAATATTCTAGAACTTTCTAGCATATTCTAGAATGTTCTAGAGCATTCTAAAGGATCCTGAAATGTTCTGGCACTCTTCGGAGATTCGCTCGTAACATCTGGTTCATGAGATAATAGTATGACTGGGACCACTTTGGATTTTTCTATTTTTTCTCTGATTTTTACATATGACATACATGCCAAATGTATAATTGTGTCACGTTATTAACATGACATAGAAATATCTTTATTAGAGTGTAAACTTATTCTTGGACCTTCAACTATCAGCTTAAGCTTTTGGCTAAGATGATTCTTAAACATGGTGCCAAAGCGGTTTGCTAAATCTTGATTTGTCACTGCCCGTTTGATTAAAATTGTATACACGTGTTGCACCTTGTTAGTTGTCTACACGTAAAGGGGTGTGTTGGAGTGTGAAAGCAGGGTTTGTGCCACAGTGATAAAATTGAAAGGTTGAACATGCATATAAGCTGCTGAGTTTTTCCGCCCATTATTGGATTAGAATTTCATTTGAGCTTATTTATATGACTCGTTTATTTATGACCCAATGTATATGAAAATTGAACATAGTATTTGAGCTTTTCTGACTGAGAAGTCCCAAGTTTGAATCTCAGCAGCTTCATATTGATTTATTGCGCAAGGCGGACGGAGTCTTTGTAGCATACACGCTTTTAATCTAGAAGGATGTAGTGTATTAGAGTACAAACGTATTCCTACTCCTTCAATCATGAGTTTAAACTTTTGGTTGAGATAGTTCTTGAACAATCTTCAATAAGTGTTGGCGTTTATAATTTTACTTTTGTTACCCTTCTGTTTCTGAACAGATGGTAAGTCTTTTTCAACAAAACTTTTAGTTTATATTATAGTGGATTAAACCAAGGAACCTCTTTAGTCTATCCTCTACTTCTTTTCTGAAATAGTTTCCTCAAGGATTTTGAACGAAGAGTTCAAGTGGAACAACCTATCTACAACCTAGGATAAGACCGACGCACCTAATCTTCTTCCGCTCTAAACATGCAATGACGTACCTTTTAACTCAGTGGTTAAAAATTTTGTCTGATTTAATTCCGAGTTAGGAAAGGGGTAGTTCTTACTTCAATGGATGTAGTTTTCATATTCAAGCTATAGATTTGAGTTACACTTTTTAATTTACTTCTTTAATTAATTAATGTTGATTGCTAGTTAATTTTATAAAGTTATTTTTAAAATACAAATAATATTGGCAAAAAAACTTAATTGGAAGTGTTCTTTGGATTTCACTTTGACTCACAACTGAGTAATCAAATTTTAAATTTTCAATCAAATATGATCATTTATGTGGGATCATTGTATATCAACCTACTTTATCAAATCTACAAATTGTTGGTAATTGATGTGCCCAACGGTCGAATTCTGGGTTTTATTCTGTACCTGGCCTTTGCCGCTGCTTCCTGATAGCAGACAAAATAAGTATTTTGTCAATTAATAGAACGGCATATATGAATGTGATTATCATAGATCTCCTATTTTTATAGGACCCCAAAGCCCATCTCTTTGATTTTTTAACCACTAAAGAGTTGGCTTTGCTTTTGGTTGTAGGGCAGAAAATTCAAAAACTGTAAACGCCACTGACTGAAACTGCAATTGATAACAAGGGTCGGCACTTGGCAGAACTTTTATCTTCCCTCTAGTGTATAATGTCAGTCTAGGAGGGAAATTCTAATTTCATCTTTCACCTTTTCCTTCTGAGTATATATATATATATATATACATATTCCTCTTTTAACAGCGTTAACAATGAAATTGTACATAGTGATAACAACGTATTTTATAGTTTGTCGTCCAAGGGTTACTCTTTTAATAGCCCTTGACAATGTATATTCCTCTTTTTATGATTACTCTGTACGTAACCCCTGAGTGTGACTTTTGGGCTACTATTTTTTGTGCATAAGTAAAACAAAAAGAGAAATGCAAATTTTGTGTTCTTCTGTTGTATAGTTCTTGTTCGAAGGTCAATTAATCTAAAGTTGAAGCAACCTTGAACCTGAATGCAATGAACAAAAGCCCAAACCCATGGAACGTCCGATTCTCATACGCTCAGGCACTTCAAAATAGTGTGCCAAAGACATGGAAGGCTAGGGGCGGCCGGAGAACATACAAGCAAAGAAGACAATGTTTGTTAAGGGCTTGCTCAATGGAGATATACAGGCATATGCGAATGAGACTATCATTCGCATTTCCCCTTGTTTTAATAGTTTGCTTAGTTATCTGAGGAAGGCCCTGACTCTGTGGTGGAGTATGAAACTGGGTGTTGTGCTACATTGATAAAATGAAAGAATATAAAAGTGAGTGGTATCTCACATTGATAAAATTAAAGGTTCTGAGCATATATATAAGCTTGTGGGTTACTCCACTCTGTGCCAATTGGTTTTGGATTGAAATCTCATTTGAACTTATATCCATGCTTTTTGTCCAATTGATATATAAATTTGAACTCCCTGGTCTTGAATGTTTCTATTTTGAGAATGTAGTAATCATCACGTTAAAGAATTCTTGTAAGCTTTTATTCTCTCCTTTCCGCAAACCAAATTATGGGGTTATCTTTTTGTATGTTATATTATTTCCTCTAACTAGAGAAGATTTATGTCTATCATATGATTTAATATAGTGCATTGTGCAGTCTTCAAACGTGGATATGTTTGAACATGCTTAAGAGATCATGAGGCTTAGCATGTGAACCTTTTGTGTTACAAACATGAGAAAAACCCACTTACTGATTAGGGCAAAACGTGGCTTGCCGCTTGGGGTTGGGGGGGTTGTATCCGCCTTTTACTCATCGTACCTTCCACAGTATTCTGTCTGGGTAAAATGCGCAACAAAATTTAATTGGAACAATGTTGGCACGCTTCAATTTTCCTTTCGTACTTCTTTTGTTTTTATTTGGGTGCTGTATTTTTAAGTACAAAACGAATCAGCAATGTACTTGGTTTTATATAGTAGTAAGGTTTCAAAAACAAATGATAGATTGTTAATTTCTCAACCCAAAAAAGTATCAATGATCAGTTTTCAATTTAGTTCAAAGTTAAATTGTTGTTATGCTTAAAGCCAGTAGATAATGTGTTTGTGTTGAATGACTTAGACATGTTAGGTGTGGGCAAAATTGGATCATGCCATATTAGAATCATGTTTCTCTCTCAATGGTTTAAATCGGTCAGTGGTATTTTAGATTAAGCAGTTTTGAATTAAAAGAAATGATGTTTTTATGGAAAATTTCAATACATTGATTTATACAAGTGAATTGGGGGCGGCGGGGAGTTCCAAAGAAGCGGTCCATGTGACCGGCTGACCGCCCAGTTTAAAAACTGGCAAATATGATCCTTGTCCGTTCATAGTTTCATCTTCAAAAGGAAAATAACGGTAATTTGAACTCACTGAAGCTATGACGCCAAACAGAAGCTATTAAGCATTCACCCTCTTCATGCAACTCAAGGGGACTTACCCACCGAAAAGCTTCAAGGGGGTGATAAAATCTGAAAAATAAAGAGAAACAACTAATGTCGAAAGTGGGATTTGAACCATTTGAACCCACGCCTTCTCAGAGGACCAGAAATTGAGTCCAGCGCCTTAGACCACTCGACCATCCGGACAAACATGTTGACAATGATGGTTTTTCGGTAGAATTTTACTATTGATTAAGGTTACAAGCGTAGAAGAGATGCAAATTCATAAGCGGACATTGATAGGCCATATACATGTAATTATAAAAACATGCCAAAGACAAAGCACAATATAATTTCCTGAAAAATTAGGACATGAAAATGACATGGTGACTCCATGTGCAAAGCACCAACACTGATATGGTAGATTCTGGTTTATAGACCCATTGAGGTGACACAATTTGGGCCACAAGAACTTTATTTTATTTTTTTTGAATAGGGGACCATTGAAAACTAAAAGAAATTACCATTTTTGGTAACCCAGATTTGTAGTCTCGGGTCTACCTTGTAATGTGTAGCAAAGCACAAAGAGAAGGCTTCTTCAGCACCCGTTGTCAAATACAACCTTCAAATGCTGAGGAGCAGAGTATCATATGCTTTTCGTGGAACCATGGTATGCTGTGCAAGCCCATCATTTGCTGATCATACGCCTTATATTTTCTTTTTAACATTAATTTTTATGCTGTGAACCATTAGGAATAGAATATTATGATATTTGATATATTGTCTTTAAGATAACCTGTAATATTTTATTTCTAGTTCTTGTAACTTCTTTCCTAATCCAACTAGGATTAGAGTTTGTGTTTGGGTATATAGCTATGTAATTGTCATGCAAATTAATCAAATAAGAAGAACAAGAGAGAGCCACGACATCTTGAGAGCCACAACATATTGAGGCCGAATTGAGTTTGCTCAATTTTGTCCAAATTGTTCATAGTATCAGATCCATGATTGGGGGAAAGAAATTCGTAATTGAAGACCAATCATCATGCCATCTACATCAGTCTGAATAGCCAGGAGTTGCTATCACTTCAGCCATATTCAATGGGAAAAATTATAATCTGTGGAGGAAGATGGTACAAATTGCACTAAAATCCAAAAACAAACTAGGGTTCATAGATGGAACCCTAACCAAACTGAAGCCATAAGAAGACGAAGATCAGAGTGAGCTAGTTGCCTAGGATATGGTCAATTCCATGATCTGTTCATGCATGGTTGATGAATGTCATATTTGTATAGGATTTTATGAATGTTTGGGTGTCATTTTAGGGATTATGTGCTTAATTGTATGATTTACACCTCTATTTCTTATATTATGCTTGGTTTCACCTGTTTGAGAAGAGTTTACAGATTTTAATCTTGTCAACCTAAAGCATGATGGTACAATGAAGATTTCGAGGCCTCATAGATCAAAGAAGATAGCAAAAGAGGTCCAAATAAACCCAACACGGACATACCTTGGTGAGTACCACGGCCTAGAAGGATCCAGGAGAAGAGCAGGATAAAAATTGATCGAGCATTAGAACTAGAGGCCACCACGGCCTGACCATGGTGGTGCCCACAGTCCGTGGTGAGCTCTGTTCACCCAGGTCTACTGGATTTCTTTACAGATTTTCATGTTCTAAGCATTTGGACGGTTTTTTAGACTTGATTTCAGTAATAAAAGCCCTATTTGACCACTCTTATTTCATCCCTATTCCATTCCAATCTTCAACATTCATCACCTAAATAGGATTTAGATTTAGATTAGAGTAAGAGAGAGCGAATTGAAGTGACGAATTGCAATGATTCCAACCTAGTTTTGCAACGACAGTTGAAGCGCAATTTGGTGGAGTAATTTCCTTCCCTTCTCTTCTCTTTTCTCATTTTGGGATTTATTTTTTGTAATTTAGATTACCATTTCTTGTTCTGATCTTGAATTTCTCAATCTTGTGTTGATATCCTTTGGCACTTTTCAATTTGTTGGATTGTTTTATTAAATCTTAGATGTTTATTATCTTCTGAGAAATTTAATCACTTTCTTGCTTGTTTTGGTATTGAGCGAAGAACTGAAAGGTGAAATTCGATAGTGGAACCTCGTATTTGACTTGATTATGTGGAGAAAGTCACATCAATTGAGAAACTACACCTTTGATAATCGTATGCTTAATGAACCTAAACGTATTAAGTGCCTTTGAGAAATAGTAATTGATTAGATTTAAGTATTTCACTTCACCTTGAAAGAAGGTTGTGATACTTCGATTGTCGTGTTTTAAAATAACCAATTGAGGAAGAAGTGCTTGATTGATATATGAATGCAACGACTGCTTATTTTGTATAGTTCCTTAATTATTTATGCACTAGACTAGATAGTAGACTAATTTAATTTCTATCTCAAATTTTAATTTACTTAGCTTATTTTATTGGAACATAACCCAGTAGCTTGACCTATTCTTTATTGGATTGTCTTTAATTCGCTACAATGTCACCGTGCGCTTGCCGCCATATTAAGTTTTTGGCACCGTTACTAGATACTAGTGTCGAATATTGGGGTTTTCTCAGTAGGTTTAGCTAAGTATTTTGTATTTATTTGAAAAAAACCCCAAAAAATCAAAAATTAAACATATTTTTGATAGAAAAGATGATAGCTATTTTTTGATTTCTCTAATTTGAGCATGAATTATTTTGGAGGCACTTTAAAATATTAAATATCTTTCTTACTCAATGTGGTTATTGTCAGGATAAATGGAAAATTTTGGACATTGTTGCTAAGGGTGTGAATAGTGAAACCCATACTCTTTTAGGGTATTGGGGTTTTCATGATAAAAGCGTTGATGAGGCATGGTATTTGCTTAAGTGAATTGCTTGCGATTCATTTGAGTTTGAGAAGGCTAGTAGCATTTTAAGATATTTATTCATTGATCCTTATACGCTTTACTCTAGATCTTATTATGCCCTTTTTGGTATGACTTCTGTAATTCTTCTGACCATGCTATAGTTTCATGTCCTTATTATGCATGCTATGCTCAACGTGACTTTGTATCGCCCAGGGATAATCCCAATGTTGTTCTAACCTTACTTAATTCATCCTTTCCTTTAGCCCAAGTGCATGGAGCTTGAGATGGGTGAACCTTTTGGGTTGTTGCTAGGTTTAGTGTTGTTGATGCATGTTTTTAGTCAAAAGGTACTTTTGATAAGGTGCATGATCTAGCTAAGATTCCTTTGGAGTGGTCATGGGATGTGTTTATGCATAAGGAGTCTTTTAGCCTTGGCTTTGACGGTAGCGTTCTTCCGAATCCCCTTGATCATTCACATGCTTCCCTTCTTTATTCATTACCCTTTTCTTCCCCTGAGTATTACATTGATGTGCCCATTGGTTATCGTATGATTTGTGATGCTATTATGGATTTGGGCTATGAGAACAACATGTTTAGTGTCTTGGTGGAAGTGTTGATAATTTATGTGTCCCTAGGTTACTTTAGAGGGTTTAATCCCTCAATTGACCCTTACTGTATATACCTAGAAGACTTACCTAGGAATATCATGTGGACTACATTCTTAATTCTTTCCTATGATTTTCGTTTTTGCCTCTTACTTTGTTCTTTCTAAACTATGGTCCCATGAGTTTGATTAGCTCCTTTGTATTTGACGGCGTCTAATGTGGTGAGCAAAGTCTTAAAGATATAATGGATTGCCTGTTGCTCCATGTACGCTGGTTATTAGGAGGCCTTAGCTTATGTGCATCCAACACCTAGCCTGGTGAGACTAGTTCCTTTTGTTTTCAATTTTCCTTCTCCTCATTTATTTTCTTTAAATAAAAATGCTTTATTTAAGCATGGAGGAAGGGTAGTTTCATGTTTTTGAATTTGGTTTCTAGTTTGCATCCTAGTTAGAGCATGTAGTATTAGGTTTGCTTTCATTTGTAATGGTGTGAAGCCCTTTAGGTTTGCATTTCTAGGTGCATGGAGCGATGGTGTAGATTGGATTGAGATGCCTCTAATGATGCTTTGCTAGGCACATTGGTTTTAATGAGCTTGAGTAACTTTTGACGTGTAATCCCTTTTGGTGCTAAAATTTGTGAAGGTTTTGTAAATGTATCTTATTTTGCCTTTGTCTTGATTGAGAACTTTGTTATCCCTTGGAGTCCTTAGCATTAATGTTTGTAAATGAGAATTATTTTATGAGCTTGTTAAATTTTTGGTAGATATCTTATGAGACTTTAAGCCTTCTTTGGACTAATTCATCATATTTAGTCCCATGTTCTTTCGTATGTGTGGGTCTTCCACGTTGCATGTCTATAACTTGTCTAGACTCTTATTCAAAATCACATTAGCATTTGCATTGTTGATGATATGATAGAGGCATTCTTTCTCTAGTTGTTTTAGCCACATAGTTAAATAGCCTGGCCTCGTGTCACATGTTAGTCCCATTTGCTAGTCTATTTGAGCTCATATCTATCTTTGTTGTAAACAATTCTTATTAATTGTTGACTACATACACAAATTCCTAACCTTTAAACCAAGTTTATGGAGCATCACTTTATGTTTGTGGTGGGTAGTTTTAGAGATAATTGAGTTCAAAGTGGTTTTGGTATATTGGTTTATTGAGGGGTTGATGACATGGAGCATTTGGTTTTGTTCTCCTTTTCTTTGGGTTGTGTATGTATGTATTAGGTTGTGATTGACAATTGGTGGTCTTGTACCTTTCAATAGTTGAAATTCTCATTTCATTATTCAAAAAAAAAGACAGGGCAATAAAGGGGAAAAAAAAGAAATAGAAGAAAAATCATGTTTAAAAAAAAGAGCAAAAATAAGAAAAAAATTGGATAAGTGATTGACATTGGACATGTAGATAGCTTGTGATCCTTCTTTGTTAGCTCCTTTCACACTTAACTTGTAGATGATATTCACTATATTTTTGGGTTTTGAGTGCTGGTGAACTTCATGGTTTCTTGGTGTCTTGTTGGTTGTCCCTAGTCATTTGGCTACCGAGCTCCACATTACCCAAATTTATTTATCCACTTCTTTCCCTTAACACTTCTATCCCATGTTACAACCCAAGTACAGTTCTCTCGATTGTCTTATGCACATTGAATTTTTAGTGGTGGAGAATTTGAGGGTCTTGGCAAGTGTATGGTAGATTGTATCTTTGGATGAGCCTCGACTGAACCTATGCTATATGTTAAACACATAAGTGGGAGTGTTTCACATTTTCCAAAAGTAAGGTTTTACCAGTCTAATTAGTTCTAGTCCATTTCGTGTGCTTGTATGATGTGGCTTGTGGTTATTTGGGGTGATCAAGTTTGATATCTGGCTTCTGGTCATATATTTCTTTGAAATCATCCACATTCTCATGATTTTAAAATGTCTTTTGCACTATTCGAGGCAGTCAATGATTGATATTCATGGTTGTAATAAGCTATGAGTTGCCTAGTTCAGGAGGTTGTTGGCTTTTTGTGTCCTAGATGTATCTCGCCTTGTTGGTTTTGTCTAGTGTTCGCTTGAGGATAAATAAAGGTTTAAGCATGGGGGATCTATGAATGCTATGTTTGCATAGACTTTCGTAAGTGTTTGGGTGTCATCTTAGGGGATTACTGTGGTTAATTGTGTGATTTATACCCCTATTTCTTCTATTATGTCAAGTTTCGCTTGTTTGAGAAGTGTTCGTAGGTTTTGATCTTGTGAACCCAAAACATGATAATATAATGAAGATTTTGAAACGTTCTAGATCAAAGAAGATAGCAAAAGAGATCCAAAGACACCCAACATGGACATATTGCGGTGAGTACCACGACCCAGAAGGATCCAAGAGGACCAGCGGGACAAAAATTAATCGAGACTCAGAACCAGAGGCCATTAAAGTCTGATCGTGGTGATGCCTACGGTCCGTAGTGAGCTATGTTCCCTGGGGTCTTTTAGATTTCTTCAGGGATTTTCATATCCTAAGCCTTTGGATGGTTTTGCTGACTTGATTTTAGTGATAAAAGCCCTGTTTTGCTGCTCTCTTTTCATCCCCACTCTATTCCACTCTTCAACATTCATAATCAAAATAGGATTTAGATTTGGATTAGATTAAGAGAAAGAAATTGAAGTGGAGATTTACAGGGATTCCAACTCAGGTTTGCAACGACAGTTCAAGCACGATCTTGGCAGAGCAATTCTCTTCCTTTCTCTTCTATTTTCTCATTTTAGGGTTTATGTTTTGTAATTTAGATTACCAGTTGTTGTTTTGATCTTGAATTTATGCAAGTACTAGTTTATTTCTCGATCTTGTGTTGATCTGTTTTGGTACTTTGTAATTTGTTGGGTTGTTTGATCAAATCTTAGATGTTTATTCTCTTGTGAGAAATTTGATCACTTTCTTACTTGTTTAAGGTATTAAGTGAAGAATGAACAAATGAAATTCGATACTGGAATCCCAGGATTTGACTTGATTGTGTTGAGTGTTGAGAAATTAACACCAATTGATAAACCATACATTTGATAAGCATTTGCTTAATGAACCTAAATATATCAAGAGCCTTTGAGAAATGATAATTGGTTAGATTTAGGTATTTCACTTCACCTTAAAAGAGGGTTGTGATACTTCGATTGTTGCATTTTAAAACAATCAATTGAGGAAGAAGTACTTGATTGATACATGAATTGAGGAATTGCTTGTTTTGTGTGATTCCTTGATTATTTATCCACTAGGTTAGATAGTAGGCTAATTTAATGTCTATCTCAAATTTTAATTTGCTTTACTTATGTTGAGGGAACATAGCCTAGTAGCTTGACAAAGTCTATGTGGGTTCGACCTTGATTTGCGACAACGCCACCATGTGCTTGCGACCCTATCAATTGTGAGCGTAATCTACCCCAAACTCCACACTAGTGTGTCCTACGCTGAAATGACCCAAGCTATGTAGGAGAGCTTGAGCAAACAGTATGTTGTTGCTAATACTCCAAAGATTCATCAATTACAAACCGCCCCTACATCTTGTAAGTAAGGGGGTTTGGAAGTTGCTGAATTTTATTCAAAATTAATGGGGATGTGGAGTGACAAAACTATGCAAGGATTCCACATTGTATATGGGGAAAATGTGAATGTGGAGTTAGGTATGAAATCATGAAGATGATTGAGGAGGAGAAGACCCATTAATTCGTGATAGGGTTGAGTGATGAATCGTTCTCAGGCGTACATATCTAAGTCCTAGCACGTGATGCTTGCCATCACTTAATACTATTTTACATATAATTCAGTGAAACAAAAGTCACAAACACATCATGATGGATAGGGATCACCGTGCTGAGAACCAAGTTGCTTGCGCCATGATAGAGCACTCAGGTATGGCTGAGAAATCCACTTGTAAGCATTATGGAAAATATGGTCATGAGGAGGCCAATTATTATGAAATCATTGGACACTCAGCTGGAGCAGCTGCAGAAGGAGCCAGGGAGGCTAAAGAAATGGATATTACACGAAGAGGCCGCCAGACACGACATAAGTCAGCCCACGCCATATTGACCTAGAACGAATTAGCCACGGGTAGTAGCAGCAGCAGTACCGAAACAAAGCAAGGGTCAAGCGCATCCGGGAGCTGACTATTGAACAAGTGCAATGACTTCTAACTCTTATAGACCTACCTAAAGGTGGTAATGATCGACTCTCTAGTGAGATATTATGGATGCTTGATAGCGGAGCATCTTATCACATGTAGGAAGTTTTAAATTGTTACAAGAACCAAAGGAGGCTCTTCCCATGTCTATTGAGTTTCCTAATTGAACCAATACTATTACAACTCACCAAGGGACCGTGACTTTGGGAGGAATATTGAAATTAAAAGATCTTCTCTATGTTCCTTCCTTACAATGCAATTTAATCATCATTGCTAAGTTATGCAAAGATTTGAGATGCTTAATAACTTTTTCTCATGATGAATGTGTGTTGCAGGACCACATTTCAAGGATTTTGATTGGTGTGTTTGAGCAATAAGGAGGAGTTTATCATTACAAGATATCTTAAAGATAATATATCAAATATCATAATATTCTATTCCTAACAAGGAGGACTCTGATTGGTAGCCTAATCCCTTTTGTTTCAAGCCAATTTACCCATAAAATTTGGGCGAGAATGTGTTCTTATAGCAACCTATGCAATCAATAGCACACCTACCAAGGTGTTGCCAGGAAAGACTCTCCATGAGGTAATTTACCATCAAAAGTCTTCATATGATCACATTCGAGGTTTTGGAATCTTATGCTTTGCACAAAACAAATTGAGGATCAAAGATAAGTTTGCATCCTAAAGTTGGAATTGTTTATTTGTGGGTTATCGGTTTGGACAGAAGAGGTGGAAACTCTATGATTTAGAAGTGCATGAATTTTTGTAAGTAGGGGTATGGTGTTTCATTAGCATATTTTCCCTTTTTGCAAAAACTAGGGATGCACATCATGAAGTTCACCACAAACACATTGTAAGCAATAGCATGCAGGATAATGATAATTCTGCCCACAACACTTTTACTGAACCAGCAACGTTTATCAAAAGTGAGAGAGCCTAGGCCTAGGGAGGGAATCACGGATAGCAGACTTAGACCGAAGGAACCCTACACTTTTAGGCTAGGGTGCATCCGTGAGTAGCCCCCTAACTCACTGAACGCAACAAGACCAGGGCAATACTTGTCCAAGCCAGACAAGCGAGCCTAATCTGCTGAAACACTGCCCACTGGAGTGCTGCTATAGCCTTTGGAAGAACAGGCCTATGAATTATAAGCCCAGGTGAGGCTGCGGGTGAGCAGAATAGACTGTCACAAGCTAGGGAAATGACCAGACCAACTCGATCCAACACGCATCTAGTCTACCTTAATGATTATTTATGCTACAATGCTTAACCTAATGACCCATCCAATGTCTTCTTCTACCACCTCGCCCCAAAGGATGTCCTTAGGTACACGCTATCCTATAACTAACTATATATCATGCGATAAATTTACTGCATCTTATAAACATTTCTTAGTAGCTTTGACAAAGGTAGTGGAGCCTAAGTATTTTAAGGAAGCAGTTCAATATCCTCTTTGGAGGAAATCCATGGCTGAGGACATTAGAGCATTAGACAAAAGTAAGATATGGATTATTGAAGATCTACCTCCAGGCACGAAACCCATTAATTGTAAATGGGTTGACAAGGTGAAGTACAATTTTGATGGCAGCATTTAGAGCGATAAAGCGCACTTAGTAATTCGTGGGCATTATCAAGTTGAAGGATTCAATTATAACGAAAACTTTGTACTTGTCACCAAAATAACAAGTGTAAGATGTTTTTTATCCATTGCAGTTTGCAAAAGGGTGGAAACTGCACCAAATGGATGTGAATTTTATCCATTGCAGTTTGCAAAAGGGTAGAAACTGCACCAAATGGATGTGAATAATGCATTCTTCCATGGAGATCTGAAAGAGGAAGTTTTCATGAAAATGCCCCTAGGATTTGCTTCCTCTTCTCCAAACAAAGTGTGTCATCTGACGAAATCAATATATGGACTTCGTGAAGCCCCTAGGCAATGGTTTGCAAAACTATCCCCCAAGCTATGTGGGTGTGGGTTTGTATGTTCTTATGCAGACTATTCTTTGTTTGTATATCATAAAGGGGAGATATTCATGGCATTATTAGTTTATAGCGATGAATCGTTCTTGCTAGCAACAGCATCCAAGCCTCTAAAAAGTTCAAAGAGTACGTCCATGCATGTTTCAATGTCAAGGTTCTAGGACCCTTGAAATATTTCCTTAGTATTGAAATGGCTAGAGGACCCAAGGGAATGTTCTTATGTCAACGCAAATATGCTTTGGAAATTATAAATGTATGTGGACAATTAGAAGCTAAACCAATTGATTTCCCTATTGAGGAGAATCACAAGTTAGCCCTGACTTCCAGGAGAATCTTGCATGATGCTACTAGATACCGCAGATTGGTGGGAAGACTCATTTATCTTACCATCATAAGACCATAACTCACTTATATGGTACACTTCCTGTCTTAATTTTTGCAATCTCTTAAGAAAGAACACATAGAAGCAGCATGTAGAGTTCTTCGATAACTTAAGGGTATTGCCAATTAAGGAATTTTCCTTTCTGTAGGAATGATCTGTAACTTTATGGGTTATGTGATTCTGACTAGGGACCGTATCCACTATCTAGATGATCGCTGATAGGATACTTCATTGCACTCGAGGCGTCACCCATTACTTCAAAGTCCAAAGAGCAAGCAGCACTATCTAAATCTTTAGTCGAGGCTGAACACCCAACTATGGCTATGGCTACTACTGAACTCATATGGATATGACGTTTTTGAAATTCTTTGGGTTTCTTCCATGATAAGCCTGTGAAGCTCTTATGTGATAGCCAAGTAGCTCTCTATAATCCATAAAAGAACCAAACATATTGAGCTAGATTGCCATTTTGTTCGCAAGAAACTAGTGCCGAGTTACTTATGCTTATGCACGTGACTTCATAACTCCAACCTGCTGATTTATTCACAAAGCCGCTAGGAGAGAAGTAATTTCAGTATCTCAAGGGCAAGTTGGGTATGGTCAATTTGCATGCACCAACTTTAATGTGAGTGTTAGGAATAAAATATTATGATATTTGATATATTATCTTTAAGATATCTTGTAATATTTTATTTTCAATTCTTTTAACTTCTTTCCCAGGCCAACTAGGATTAGGGTTTGTGTTTGAGCATATAGCCATGTTATTGTCATGCAAATCAATAAAATGAAAAGAATGAGAGAGGGCCACGACATCTTAAGAGCTATGGCACATTAAGGCCAAATTGAGTTTGCTCAATTTTGTTAAAATTCTTCATGAACCCAGTGTATTCAAACTAGTGCTTATTACATCTTAGGGGATTGATTGTCATGTATTACATTGCTTGCTTGTGTTGTTCGTAAAGCTCCTTTTCCAAGTTTGTTCCCACAGGAAACTATACATGCAGTATCTCTATACAGATTTAGCCTTGTATTACCCCCCCAACAACAACACACCAAAGAAATGCCTCTCCAAGAATAAGCACTTCCCTAAGGCTTTATTTTCTTCCTCCCAAGCCCCTCTTGGTATTTTAAGTGCCCACATTTGGAATACCTACGACTGTGTGTCATAGACTGTTAAGGCCTCAGGCCTCTGATCTATTTTTCGAGTCTTAATGATTTTGATTGATGCTGCTGGTACATGGATCACTTCTTCGTTTTATATTCTTGGTTTAGAGGGGGTTCATCTATGTGCTTTGTTTTTTTATCCTGTTTCATCTGGATAATTTTTGTGTTCTGGCTACTCAGTCATTGGGATAGTCGACATTAAAATTCAAGTTTAGCTCTGTTCGAGCTATATAACAAAAGCTACTAGCCAGATGTTCTAAGATGTATTAACGCTGAGGTATCCACCTTATTAAAGTTCCATTCACGGGAAATTTAGGATTTCAAATTTATTTTCTATTTTTTATAAATTAATTGATGCCCACCTTAATTTCCGAAAGTGACCTTTTTGGTTACGTACCATCCATTTGAGCTTATCCAATTTACTATTAAAATTATATAATGAAGATTTAGATCACCTAATAGGGATGAACAGGTTGATCACAACAATTGTATTTAAAATCTAAAGCAAATACGAAAATTCAATAGACACAACACACAAGGATGTTTTAACGAGATTGGGCCTCAATTAGGGTTAGGTGCCCAGCTGGAGTTATCCAACTCTAGGATTCAACTCTCTATTTTTCTTATTAAGATGAACTCTTTAATAAAATCTCATAACTTTCCCACCATCGAGATCCTAAAACTTAATTCAATCTCTTGATTTAAGTTAGGGAAAGTTGACGTCACAACTCCCAAGTTTACCCTTTAATAAAGAACATTTTGTAATGACTCAATCTTTAATCTCAAAACAATATTTGGAGCAATAGCTTAATGTATAAACTTAGTGGTTTTTCACTTGTTCAGATACCCAACCATCACGTGCTCTTATGGCCTCTATTTATAGGCTAAGCGGTCGTTGCGTCATTCAGCTAAGAAGTGAAGGTTCTAATTAGAATATTCTGGAATCTCACTTTGGGCCCTTGAAATCTTTTCTACAAATCTGTTTTGATTCTCAATCAATTTAGCCAATGCAAATGACAACATTCTATTACAACCAATCTTTCTTCCACTCTTGTTATTTAGATCCTGCTTGCTGGTATTTCAAACGCATCAAATCAAATAAGATAACAATGGAATTGATTTGTGGGTAAAAATGTCATTATCCTTTGATATTTTTAATATTGCTTTGCATTATAATATTACATCAAGAATAGCTCAAAGATCTTAAATCTTTAGCAAATGATTCCCACTTGATCCCATTTCTCCAACATAATCAACAAGATTTTATTTTTCAGCTATGTCAATTTCATGAGATTTCATTTTTCTAGCAAGATCAAATCATATATTTTATACTTGACAAACACAATGAAGATACAGAGTGCAGGTTGTGATTATAAAAAATCATAGTAAGATCACATCAACTCCAAGATAGAATCAAGCAATCATTTATGATTCTTAAGAATTTAAAATTCAAATTTTAAACAAGCTACATCATTTTAGAAAATAGTTTCTTTAGTTAACAATCCAAAATATCATTCAAATAAAATCCTTTGATATTAAATTATACCCACATATTTTCTATCACTTATTTTCATGGCCTAATCCATAGTTAATTTTGTGTTTTGTCCAAACCATATAATGACTAAGGTAGTCGACAATCTTCTTCTTTTTGATGGACGAGAAAACTAGCTTTATAAACAATTTAGGCTTGGGTAATCTTGCCATGTAAAGGCATGCCATTTTTTATTATCATAATCAATCACAATAGCATTTCAACCAACATACCAATCACCTCATAAAGTTAAGGATATCAAGTCAAGGATATCAAATATACCAACTGAGTAGATTGTAATATTATAGCATATTATCATAAATAGTTGACTTGGTGACATACTATTACAATATTTTCTCCCCTTCTTTCATAAAAAACAGTGGGAAAATATTAATAAAACTAAATATCTAAGTAGACCAATAGGATTGTTTTAAAACAACTTTTGCAAATTTAAAAGAAAAATATACTAAAAGATAACAAATTAGGGCTTGGAATTGGAAAACTTGCTGGCGGAAGAGATCAGCTAAGTAGCATAGGCAGCACTTTCAACTTGTTTAACAGCTAACAATGGAACACCTTTGAGAGCACACTGACGAGTTAAACTCCCAAGATGGAGGGGATTACCCAATTTCTGATCGAACCTAAAAAATTAGTTAGTCAGGAGGGTTTGTAAGTGGGTAAGGCAATTGTCAAGGATGACTTAATTATGACCAATACCATCTAGCATATCAGTATGTTGCACCATTATATACTCAAGCTTATCAGCAATTTCTCGGAGCTCATAGATGCACTCATCAAGCGCTAGAATATGATCA
>NCQV01132198.1:0-12670 GCA_002740545.1 Lophocereus schottii | reverse complement strand
AGGGTTGATCGGTAGCCACAGAACTGGAATAATATATTGAACTCCTCCTAATTCTATGGCTAATCTTTCTATGGTTTCATTGTGACTCATAATACTATTATCAGATATCCTCACTTGTAAAGGATTTTTAGCTCTCTTTCACATAAATTCTGGAAATAATGATCATTTTTCAAACCATACAAAACAACCACCACCACTATCTATGTAAGCACATAATTCGTATTTATTATATCCCTCTAAACAGACCTTTGTTGGGATATAGATGGTATTAGGAATTGTATTGGTAGCCTCATAGCAAATCTCCATAGTCATATTGTTAACTCATTTATCTTCATAGATTGGTCTACTAACAGTTCTAGTTTTGTACCGGATGACATTTCTTTCTAGACTCATATTTCGATCTATGCTGGGTCTTGCGGATTCAAAACTCATTCTATTCATTTCAGTGGTCATACTAATTGTATCATCTTCTTTAAGTTCGTCTTCAGCTGATGAGTATCCTTCTCCCTAATCTGATCTTGTACTCATGCTTCTTAATAATTTGGATTTAATGGTGATTTTAGCCTTCTCATTAATTTTTATTATATTTTTCTTATTGATTTTTGTAGGGTTGACAAAGTTAGATATCTATGAATGATTGATTTTTATATCCTGAGGATTGGACTTAATCCTTTGGATCTTTTGCATAGGGGTAGGACTTTTAAAATTTTCTGCTTCTATCATTGTTACCTTAATCTTTGGGTCAATTGTATTATGTAGTTTGCAGATAACTTTCTAAAATATCCTTAAAGGATATCCTCCTCTTTTTATGCCCATTCCAACTGTTTTTATCTTAAAGGACAGGAAGTTTTTAGCAAATTCATCCTTTAGACTCACATAATATCTTGGTCGGCAATTGAATCCTACTGACCCATTACATAAATTGGTCTTTATCCCTGTAATAATTTGATTATTAAATTTGGTATGCCTAATGTCATAGAGTAAAGCATAACTAGCCATAATATTGTAATGGAATGATTTGAACTTGGACACTTCCGACATGGATATATCCATACTTTTTATCTTTATTATGTTTAAAGATATTTTCTCAATTAATTAGATTAACTTCCCCAACATCATATTCACAATCCTTGATCTCCAGATCTCCTTCCATCATTTCATATACGAATTTGCTTTTTAATTGAAAGATGGATTTTTTATAGATTATGTCTTTTTGGGTTATAAGAAGAGCCCAATCTCCTTTGTCTTTCTCATGATCATTGTCTACACAAACTCTTCTTCTTGAAGATCACCAAGGCTAACCGAGCTGCTCTCCATCATATGACTTGTTTCTTCATAATCACTTTCTTCATATTCATTGTCCATTATAATTTCAATAATTTCTTTGTTATTATTTAAGGCTAGGTCTAATGTCTCATCTTCTCTAAGCTCAACATAATCTAAACTTTCTAAAGTTTCAATAAACTTGTTATTTTTCCTATTTTTGCATTCATTAGCATAATGTCCTACTTGTTCATATGCCCAACATCTGCAGTTGTTTTTCTCTACAGGACAATAGGCGGCTTTCCTTAAAAATCTTCGTTTTTTAGGACTTGGTTTGTAATAATATTTTCTCTTATATTTCTCACCTCTTTGCCTATTAAATCTCTTTTTCTTATAAAATTTTCTTTTTTATCTCCTTTCAGGTTCTTTTCCCCATTGGTGGGGCCAATCTCAGTAAGTTAGGAATTGCTTCTTAATTTTCTTTTACGTTTGAAGATCAAGACATTGATTATTGACTCATTTTCTTAGGTAAAAAATTCTTGAACCAAGGGTACCAATAACATCTACTCGTTTCAGATATGCCATGTATTTTTCATTAATTATAGAATTTATAGGATATGACAATTTGTCATGGAACATATGAAGATTGGTTTCATTATGCCCAATTTTATAATAATATTGACTAAATTCAACAATATAATTTTTCAGATGTCGCATATCTCATAATTCTATATTATTATTCTTTCTTTGCCATTCTCTTGCTTTTTCTTCAGAGTTAAATTTAGCTCCGATGAACTCGATTTCAATTTCTTTGCATAGATTTTTGAACATTGCAGTCGGTGTCTCCATCATTCTTAATGTATTTTTACCATCCTCAGTTAATATATCATACCAGTCAGCTACAGTGCCAGAAAAGTTATGCTCGATATAGTTTAGGAAATAAGCAGTAGTCCATGTAGTGTTTAGGTTTAGGACACTATTCATACATCTTTTCCAATACTCAAACATTTATTCTCTATTTCGAGCTTTATTGATATTTAAGATATATTCAATTTGACTAATTGGGCAATGCCAATTTCTTCATAAGTGGTAGTTTTTCTTAGAATAAACTCAAAGAAAAAAATTAGTTGTACATCCAGCTGGAACATATGTAGGTCTTATAAAATTAATATTTATTTTATAAGGCTACCAAAATTCTTCAAGTTTAGGAACAACATTATTATTAACAAGATTAGTCCCTATTCAACTAAGTCAAGTTCTTCCCCAATTTTATTAATCTTATTTTTAACAGCCATTTTGCCATATTTTTTTATCCAGTTTTCTTCTAATTTGTTCTAAAGATAATACATTAAGATCATCAAGTTTAATAAGGTTCATCTCCTGATATATTTCTTCCTCTAATTGAACATTATTAGTCTCTTCATTATCATCAGATAATATATCATATTTATCACTAATTGCGCTCATGATTTTATTTAATTCTTCAAGATTTTGTTCTTTCTCGAACATACTCTGTAGTTGTTCAAGAGTATACTGCTTGTACTCCATCTTCTTCTTCTTTTTCTGCTTTTTCAGCTAATTTTTCATCTGATTTTTCTCCTACCTCTTTTTAGATTTTTTATATCGTGGTAAGGAAATGAAATCTTATTTTTTGGGTTTTGGAAAGGATATTTATGCTGAAATACAGTACTAATACTGAAAGTATCTTTTTCGCTATGTCTTACTTCGTTGACTAGAGAAAGGTGAATTACTGATATTTACTTCTTGAGCTCCTTAACTTCGATCTTAATTTTAGCTAATTCTGCTTTCAATTCTAAAACTATATCAGTGATATAGTTCAATTAAGGTGCTATTAGAGAAAGTCTTCCGGTGAGTGAACAATATGTGGATAATTTGGTCCAGGACAAGCAGGCGCTGATTCTAGCATTAATCACAGTTAATTAAATTAATTAATCATTAATTAACTTAATTATCTTAATTATTTTTGATCACGTGCCTCTGATACCAGTTGAAAGAGGGCTTCGATTAGTCCTTATAAGAAAATTTTCACATACACAGTTTTTGAATTTTCGAAAGTAAATTTTTAAAGATTTGGGCTAAAATGCAAATATAAAAAGTTTAAGGGCTAAAAAGAAAATGCAAATAGTGAATCATTCCCATAAAATAGTTTTCATAGAATATTGTCCCTTTTAAATATATTGTAATAACATAGTTCCTTAATTATAATTTCCACACAAAGTGGGTACCTGACAGTGATTTTTCCAACATTTCACATATATTTATATACATAATTCTTATATAAATAATTCTATGCATGCAATACTAGAAGTTAAAAAGAAAAAAGTAAAAAAGGCAAATAAACTAACAAGACCAAGTAAAGTAATATTGCATGGCCCAAAATCAGAGTTAAATCAAATGACACAACCTACACAAAAAATCCCTAAAAAAAATTTATGCTCACAAAAACACACACACACACACACACACACATATACACACGCATATATATAGTGTCTCTTTTTCATAAAATGGTCAATGATGATCAACTGATCAAATAAGACTTAGGGATCCCAAATACAGAGAATGAAGAGCTTTAAAATGTTCCAACATCTCTTAGCCTACACATTTAAACCCAAAAATGCCACTAAAGGCTACAATAACCAAAATAGGCCCAAGTAGACCGTATTCGCCGTCTACTTGAGATTCATTTCATATTTTCATCCCACTCTAGGGTGCATAAAATTATTAATTTTATATATTATTCTTCACAGAATAAGATTTTTAATGATATACTATACACCAAAATTCGATCAACAACGAAAAAGATATAAGTTTTTAATGCATGTTCACTATTTTATTTGTATATTCTTCCACACCTATCCAAAAAAGATTATGAAATTAGTGTCACTAGAAAATGCACTTAATAAGATTTCATGAAAAAAAAGAATCACTGAAAATGGAGATCGAATGAGAAAGTTATGGTCAAAAAGAGTTGCAACCAACTTGGCCCAAAAATTTAGCTTGTTCTGGCCTGAACTAGTTAGGAACCAGCTGGATATATGGCGGCAGGAGCCTGGCCAGGATCTCAGCTTCCTTCTCCACTTCTGAAATGGGTATTAGCTATTATAGTTTTATCTTAATTAGCGTCGTTGTTTGGATTATGCCCATTAAGAGTTGAATTACATCTTCTTTCTCTAAACTAATTCGTATTATCCCTTTAAGCACTATAAAAAGGGGGCTACCCCTAAGAGTTAAACACGTCATAAAATTGGAGAGACATAAGCATAAACACATAGAGAAAATAGAGAGAAATACACTAAAAAAAGAACCAAAAATTTTAAAAGAACTTTGAGAGAATGCTGAGAGGTCAGAGAACCTAACCAAACCCTTCTCAAATCCATCCTCAAAACCCTCAAAGGCACAAGTTAAGGCCCGATATTCTTAATCCAGGGGTTCTCTAAGTCATTCAAGTAGATAATTTGAGGGCACCAATTTTGCAAACCTTTTTTTAGTCTCTCTACTTTCTTTCTCTTTATTTTGCTTAATTTCGAGTTTAAAAAGGATGTATCTTTAATTAGTTTAATCCCACCTGTTGTAATTGTTTACATTATTTACTCTTTTAGACGAGGATTGTATTCTTAATTCCTATTATTTGATATTAATATATTGCATGATTGTTTGTTAGTGTATGTAGCATTATTTGTAGTATTGATTAGTAGAGGCCGTCGGTGATGACGGGTGGTGTCGTGATGCACTCCATCACGACACCGTACCTTCCCCCCGAATCTAGATTCTCGGTCCAAGCCTATGGAACAAGATGGTCCAACACCAAGGATTACTCGAGGGTCTTTCGAAACCTTTTTAAGGTGAAGCTCTTTATCCCTTTCTGTTTGAAAGTTTTCCTAAAAACTCACTGGCTACTCTATTAATTGAATCTACTATGTTTTTTCTCATTCACTCTTGTATTGAGGTAGAATAGGTTTGGAATCTGGACAATAAGATAGTTTGGACTAGAAAATGGGTTCAGTTTTGATACCAAGAACCCGATCGATTAAACCTGACCCAGGCTAGATCATAACTGTGACCCAGTTCTCGAGGTCAAGCCCTCAGTTTTGCTCTAGTTCGACCCGCTTTATTGATTTTTTTTTCAAAAAAAATCATATTTGAATCCAAATACCTAACAAGCTAACCCAACCATTTGTGGGGGAGCCGCACTCGGGGGAGACCTCAGGACATGATCCTCACAATGGTAACTCTATTAGGGAAATTTTTCAAAAAATAGGGCAAGATTTGAAATTCAATACAGAAATTTATTTTAGTTCCGCTTACATTAGGCATTCTTGCATTAAAGGTGCTGTCCTAACAGGAGTAATAGTGCCTTTAGGTCAAACCAAGTTATTATCCTTTCGGAAAAATAGTTGGTTAACTCGGTGGTTAGATTAGACTTCCAACTGCGTGTGCAACTGTTTCGACATACTTTCCTAGTCCACATGATACAGAAAAGCAACCAAAATGTTTCAGTCTTGCCATGGACCCTATGGATGCCATATGAAGAATTTGGGGCGCGAGTAGAATGTTCTAAACCTTAACTAAACTACTTAGAACTTTGGATTAGGTTCGAACTCATGTGCACCCATGATTTTGTGAATGTTTAGAGCTCTAATTGACTGTTTGAACTAATCCATACTCAGAGACCCATGTATTAATGTTTTAGGGTTCATAAAGTTATCATATCTAGAGGCCCAGGTTAGGAGAATGTTAGTCTAGGCCCAGTTAAAGGCACAGTCAAGTTTTGGACCTCTTAAATTAGGTCAAGTCCAAGTATGTGATCTTGTATTTTAGACTAGTAGAAATTATTTTAGGCCTTACATGCACCACAACATAGGGTCGACATCATTAGTCCTGGTCACCAATTGTTAGTAGTCACAATCAGGCAAAAAAAGATAAGGGAAGGACCTATTTGGGTTCCTTTGTCTAGGCCATTTACACATATTAGGGATTAGGTAGAAGTCAACCCTGGCTTGATAGGGACCTGGACGAAATCCTAGAAAGGAGGTCCAATTTAATTTGGTTGTTTTTAGTTCGTATAAGGTCAAGATTCATTGTATGAATTCAGTACCCGAGGCTCCCAGCAATAGGTGTTAGTGCATGAGTCAGCATGGTTCATTTTAAGTCTTAGCACATCAATTGTGGGCTAGCTACTCCTAAAGAGTCATACATCATATGGCTTCATCATTTATAGCCCATAAGCACATTTGGTTTTAAAGTTCATAATGTAGCCCACTGGACCTTTAGAGCTCAAGTCCATTCTAGGTTGCATCCAATGACACATTATATTCATACTGCATAAGTTCAATTAAAACCTAGAAATTTGATCCATAAGTTCATAGTCCTTACATCTCACCTCTATTCCCTATGTCTAAGACCCAAACATGAGTATAACAAGATTTCCCTACGTGCCTAAACTAGGCCATTCTAGGCAAACCAAACCAAAGCCAAGCTAAGGCTTGGTATAGGTCCATGATTCACGTAGGATATACCTAGATCCAACTTAGCCCTATAAATTAGTTTTCTAAGTCCAACTTAGGACCTAATCCAGAATAAGACCAGATTTTAGCGTCTTAACCCTATTTATCCTCACAACAGCATAAACCTTTAAGCCCACTAGGTCATTATCTCTCTCACCAGACTCCAAGTCATTAACCATTTCCTTCAGCCCATATCCAACACTTTTGACCCTTTCATTTCCATTATTCGCTCCTTTAAACTATTGCCTTATTGAGCAGGATAGGGAAGACTAACATGGAGTACGTGCGTAACCAACAAACTAGCAGGCTCCTCTTGAGAAGAGGTTGAGGAAACTCATCCTACAAGCTCAAAGTCAAAGTCATAATCTAATCCTTTATCTATCCGAATGGCAGTTAACAATGAAATGGCTCAGCTTATGAAAATGATGGAAAGAATGCAACCCAGGATGGATGAAAGTGAAAAGAAGATAGAGCTTATGGCTACTATGCTCCAAACTCTTATTAGGGACAACCCCAAGAAAGACGGTGACAAGCCTCACAATAAAGAAATTTCCAAAAAGAGAGCACAAGGTGATTAAAAAGGGCAAGAAGATAACAAGAAGAAAGAGGAAAGGGGAAAGGATACTCCGAAAGTCTATCCATGAGTAGATTACATAAAGCGATAACTCAAAGAGTCCTCAATGTTTAACAATTATTTCACTTATTATGTCAGACTCACTTTAATCCCAAAAGGGGAATTACCCTCGAAATTCACAATGCAAGATATCAAATTCCTTGGGATTGAAAACACAATCACGAGAGGAATTTTATTGGTGCTATAACTTTGAAAATTGATAGGTATATCTTTCACTTTATTTTTCCTTGGACCTTTGACAAGGATTAATGAGGTGGTATAATATTGTAGACCCATGGAACGTCATAAACTGGGATGATCTTAGTAAGGAATTCCTAAGGTAGTATTCATATAATGCTGACCTACCAATTAAATTTAGGGTCTTCCTTGATCGATGGAGGTCAAAGGCCATTCATGCAGTAGACCAACCCTTAAAGGCAGATTAAGTGAGGTTGTTTATCAAAAACCTTTAACCCTCATACAGGAAACATCTAAAGTTTACACCATTTGAGAACTTCACAACACTAAGGAATGTTGGCATGCTTGTGGAAGAAGAGTTGGCTAGAGAAACACCCACAAGAGCTACTAACAATGGGCATGATAACAATCAAAATAAGGATAAGAAAGACAATGACTTCACAAGCAAGGAGGTGAATGCTCTAGACGGCTACATCAAAAACACCCCTATTGGAACCACATATGCTCAAGCACCCAACAAGGACATCAACCCACTTGTTTTGTATAATAGCATTCTAACCATTTCAGACCACCAAAGTGAAAGTGGAACCCATCTATTTACATAATAAGCATATTTGAATCAAAGTCCAAAATGCCTCCACACTAGAGGCCTAGAGCTCTGTTGAATTTAAAGGATATGATCCTGAGCTTAAAGTCATGTGTTGACTCTTAGATTCATTTGCTTTCTTTCCGTCATAAATCCAAGCCTCATGTAACCTTAATTTATTAATAAAATCATCTCCTCCATTAGTTCTTTTACATATTCTTATATTCTCTTTTATGGAACGCTCATGTCTTATGACGAATCCAGGGTTAAAAAGAAAGAAAAGAAAAAGAAAATAATAAAAGAGACTAAGGATTTCAATCCATCATTTTGAAAAGGAAAGATCAGAAATTTTTTGCAATAAGTTATGCAACTTTAAATGAAATCCCTAGGATATGAGGCTTTCTTTGCCGACGACATTGTTCCTTTGTCAAACCTAAAAATTTACCACTTGGAACCCCTTTGAGCTTTCGAAGAGCCTAATTCTTCCGTAACCTCATCTAACCAAACTTGGGAGCGGTAGAGTGTTACACGTGATAAAATCAGTAAACAAAAAAAGAGAATACGGATGAAAGCTCCCACCCAAAGAGAAAGAAAAAAGGGAAAGAAAAAAAGAAAAAGATTAAAGAATAAATTTTTTTTTGTTAATTTGCGCTAATCTCATCACCTATGCATACTTGGGGATTTTATAAGGGTAGTTTGAGCCTTTACACCAATTCCCATTCTTTGGCACCCTAACTTTGAAGTTTGCCTTTGAAAGTCCTCTTGGAGGCATCCTTTAAGCTGCATATTCTTCCTGTTGAACCATGACTGACTTGATTCCACATCGGATATGTAGGTAGTCTCTTTAAGGATTGACCACAAAGATTATTTTCCATGAAGAAACATGTCAATAGAGTCCTTTAGTCTTGGAAAAAAGAAGGTAGAGGGAGAAATAAAGAGTGGCTATCACGAAAACCTGAAAAGGCAGACTAGGCAAAAGAAGAATGAAATAAGATCCTAGTTTCTGAGGATGAAGAAGCATTCCATTGCCTATTATCATCCAATAGGATTTGGACAAACTATTCACCCATTTTACCACTTCTACCCAATCATCATAGTCTCTAATATCATATCTATTCCAAAATTCAGAAATAAAGAATGCATACTCATCCTTTCAAAGTGGGCACTTATCCATTATATAAGACATAAGACTCCCCCTACATTCTCTTAGACAATTAGGGCTTCCATCATGACAAACATTTTCCAACAAGGAGATAAACATATTCTTTATGCTAAACTAAAGGCTACTCTAGGTAGCACTAGCAAAAGCATCTTCGCCTGCCATATCTATACACATCTAGGGGTTCTATTACAACAAATAGAAATTATGAGCTTCTTCAAAGTAGGAGTGCTTTAATGCAAAATTAAGATTACTCCTTCATTAAAAAGAAAGATTTCATTTCATGGGCGACTTATACCCTATGACCTAGCCTAACCCAGAAGTTGCTCAACTTTTTACCCATAATCATGTAATATGTTGCAGCCTAAGTTACAAAGCATCACAGCTTAGCCCATTAGTCACTTGTACCTTAATCAGGCCTTATCCATTGGACCCCAAACTTAGCATAAGACCTTTACCTACTTAAATACAAGGTTAGGTCATCACAAGTTAGCACAATCAGTCCTATTAAGTTTGCATGGTCAGTATGCATGCAAAAGCTCACTTAGGCTAGCAAGTGCATATATATCACTACATAGGTCTTTAGCCTATTAACTAGTCAACAGTCCACCTTAATCACTTGGGAATGCTAAACAAGATGCACATTAAGCCATGACGACAACCCTATAAGTTGGGCACACAACCCTGGTCAGCTATATATCTAAATCAAAAGGCTCTTAAGGTTGGATCAAGAACTATTATAGATGACATCTATACTTTGACCTTCACCTTAATCAGGCTTAGTTGAAGTTAGGGCTCTATTCTTAAAGAGAGTTTTACACAAGCGTCATCGTCCTTAGGCAGTTCACCCACATAGAAAAGACATCAACCCAACTTCAAATTATCATGTAACTAAGCTCAAGAGGAACTACTCATATAGGACACTTTATCCTCTTTATTTAAGGACACCTCAACATCGAGGACATTTGAAGATCTAGCAAGCTCCTATGAGATGGAGATAACATCAAGTTCAACCGACAAAAGGGAAAACTTGGAGATTTAGGCCTCAAGACTTAATAACAGGTCAAAAACAAACTATAAGTCTTTATGCTCGCATGCCACGAAGTTCATATGAATTTTGTTACAAGCCTTCAGGCTCTCACGCAATAAAGTTCTCAGGGATCTAGCCATAGGTCTCTAGGTACCCACACCACTAAGATTTGTCGCTGACTCCTGGTAAAAGGGGACATTTTAGCAATATGCTGGCTCCTAGCACAATATGATATTTCAATATCGCCCGCTCTTAACACAATGGGAGATTTCGACATTGCGTTGGCTCCTAGTACAATGGGACATTCTAACAACACTGCTAGCTCCCGGAATAATCAAACATTTCACTATTAAGATCCTTGAAACTGGTAAAAGTCTGCTAAATGGCAAAAGGTTGACATCGAGACCTGCTAGACTAGTAAAAGGTTAGCATCAAGATTTGCTAAACTGGCAATGAAAGGTCTGTTAAACCGATGAAAAATAAACATTAAGATCCGATAGACCGATAAAAGATTTAAATTGGTGAAATGTTAACATCTACTAGATCGATGAAAGGTTCGTTCAACCAACGAAAGGCTGACATCATGATCTGCTATACCGATAAAAGGTCTGCTAGACCGGTAAAAGGTTTGTTAGACCGGTAAAAGGTCTGCTAAACCGGCAAAAGGTTGATATCAAGATCTGCTAGACCGTCGAAAGATCCACTAGACTGGCGAAAAGGCTTGCTAAACCAACAAAAGCCTAACATTAAGATCCACTAGACTGGTAAAAGGTCCGCTAAACTGCTAAAAAGTTAACATCAAGATCTACTAGATTGCAAAAGGTCGACATCAAAATTGTAAAAGGTCGACTTCAGAATCTGCTATAGCTATAGCAGTGAAAGGTCTACTAAATCGGCGAAAAGTCCGTTAAATCGATGAATGCTTTGTTAAATCAGCAAAAGGTCCGTTAAACTTAAGAAAGGTCAATATTAAGATCTGCTAGATCGACGAAAGGTTTGCTAGATCGATGAAATGTCGAACTAGAATTCACTAGACAGATGAAAGGTTCGATGCATTGGCAAAAGGTTGACATCAGAATCCATTAGACTAGTGAAAGGCTCACTAGACCGATGAAAGGTCCGCTAGACCGATGAAAGGTCAATTCAGAACCACTGAATAGGTGAAACATTAAAACAAAGCATTATATAGGCACGCACAAATGCTATCTAGATTGACCTTTGCCTTACTCGGGCTCGGTCAAAGTAGGGGCTAATGATAAACACCTAAAAAGTGTCTATTTTTTATAAAATGCCCGATCACGATAAACCAATTGAATAAGATTTGGGAACCCTGAATATTAAAAATAAAAGCTTTAAAATGTGCCAATATTGCCCACTAAAAACTAAAAGATCCCAAATAGGTCCAAATTAACTGTAGCATCTAGTTAAGATTCATTCGGTATTTTCACCACATTCTAGGGTGCACAAAATTATTAAGTTTATATACTAATATTCTTCATTGAATAAATGTTATAATGACATATTATACACCAAAATCTAATAAGCAACGAAAATGGTATAAGTCGAGTATTGGAGCTTACACTAACATGCTCACTATTTTACTTATATCTTCTTTTATACTCATCCAAAAGTTATGAAATTAGTGTCATTAGAAAATAGACTAAATAACCTTTCAAGAAAAAAGAATCACTCCAAACGAAGCTAGGATGACAATATTGTGACTGAAATAAGTTGCAGCCAACCTGGCCAAAAAATTAGGCTAGGTTCTGGCCTGAACCAACTAGGAACCAGGTGGATACCTAGCGGCAGGATCCCGGTTGGGTTCTCTGTGTCCTTTTGTACTTCTAAAATAGGTCTTACTATTATAGTATTGTCTGGATTAGAGCAGGCTTCCGACTTAAGCCCATTAAGAGTGGAATTACATCTCCTTTCTCTAAACCAACTGATATTATTGCTAGGGCTATTCATTAAATGGTCCTGGACTGGACCGGACCGAAGAACGGACCGGACCGGCCTGGACCGGATCGGACTGAGGCTTTTCGGTCCGGTCATCGGTCCTTTCCTTTCCTGTTTTCGGTCTTCGGTCAGGTCCGGTCCTGGACCGGGTGGGCCGGCTGGTGGACCGGACCGATCGGGTTTTCTTTTTTTTTTAATTTCCTGCTAATTGGCTTTTGGCTTCGAGGCTTCGAGGACCAAAACTTTTCGAGTCTTCGATAGTCTGCTTGACTCTGCTTCTAGTTAGTTCTACTCCTCCTCCTTCTCATCCGTTCCCTTCTCTTCTGCTGCCCTTCTC
>NCQV01132137.1:28105-41968 GCA_002740545.1 Lophocereus schottii | reverse complement strand
TTTCAAACTCTCTCGTATAGTCCTCCACACTCATGGTTCCTTGAGTTAGGTTGTTTAGTTATGAGTAACTATCCTGAAGGTAAAAGGGGCAGGAAATAGTCTTTGAGTTTGGATTTTATTCTTTCCTAAGTTCGAATCTCTCCGTTTCTTTTTCCAGTGCTTTTGACCAAGAACTTAGTCCACCAAAGAAAGGCATACCTCCTAAGTCTAAGAGCAACAAACTTTACCTTTTTGCTCTCAAGGATCTCCTTATAATCAGACCCTCTCAATGGTGTGTAGCCATGCCAAGGACTCATTGGGGTCAAGCTTCCCTTCAAACTCTAGAACATCTATCCTAATGTCGTTAAGGTTGGTTTGATTCCTTCTTTACTTTCTTGGTCTTCTTAAAGGTTTCTCTTACCTAGAAGATCCAGAAGGATTGCTCTCTTCTTCCTTTTCTTCCCCTCGGACAGAACCGAATGAGCACGAAGATTGAGAGCCCCTAATGTTCTTCTTGCTTTGTTTCATTGTGTCATCAAGCTTTTGTCTCAAGTATTCATTTTGATTTTTCATTTCCTCATTATAAGACCTCATGTCTTCAAAATTCTTCATAACGAGATCAAATCTTTGTTCTAAAGTCATGCTAGCACTCATGACTTCACAAGGCTTAAAACTAGGTTCCTTGTGGTTGGATTATGTTTGGGCAGTGGGTTATGTTTGGGGCTGTGGTTCAAGGCCAAGGAGAAATCTTAGTTTTGACACCAAAATGATGTATTCCCTTAAGGCTTAACCAACAATCCCACAGGAAAGCAAGTAGAGCCAAGAATGAATGCAAGAAACTATAAAAACTTAAACTCAAACTAGAATAGAATTTAATATGTAACCAAAATTAATGCCTCTCTTAGATATATTAATACCACTAAGATAAGTATTAAGGCCCTTAACTACTCTTTGGATACATAAAAACCACCAAAGAGAAGCCAGGACTTTTGCTAGTTCACCATCCTACTCGATCATAAGCAAGGATTCTTTCAGAAATTTGGCAAACGACCCTTACATAAGTTGCCAAGGGATTAATGTACTCCCTACCAATTGCTTACAACAACCATAATTCAAAAATTTAGCTAGCTTAACTAAGCCATAATCGGATACAGAAACAACCTATAAAAGGTTAGATGCATTCTCAACTTGACACCTCTTTAGTTGATAATCTTGAGGACTTAATGCTAAACTAAGACATGGGACGAACTAATATCATATCTTAGTCACTAATTGGGTGCACTTCCAAGTGGACACTTCCTTGAGATCCCAAAAATAAGTAAACTTATCTACTTGCACCGTCAAGTCTTTACCTGGGTAAAGGGGTTTTAAACCCTTCTTTCGCTAGATAAAAGTTGAGTTTGTGTATAGTGTAGCACTGATTGTTTAAGGCCATTTGATAATAATTTAATGTATTTTTAAGGCATAAAACTGGCAGAAAGAGTTGAGGATACTTGAGCCCAAAATGGGGCCCATTTTTAGAACCGTGTAAAAGTGGGTAGTTTTGCTTGACCTGTACTACAGATTTGAGGGACCAAATGATCTCCAATCCATTGCAAATTGATTTGTTCAAAAGAACACTTTTTAAACTTGAAGATAAAGTGACTGTATCCCTTCTGAACCCAGTAGATATTTAGGAAATCAGATGCACAAAATCGGGTTCGTGCAAAGGTTCAAAATTGGGTGTGACATGACTTCAATTAAGCAAAGCTTTGACAATCCCTTAAGCGTTGATTCTTGTACTTGAGCTTTCTTGCCTATGTTAAAGGGATAAAGGTAACTCCATGGATGGACCTTTGAAACAACTTATTAATTAGTTGTCTTGATAATGTTCACTATGAATCTGATAATTGTTGATTATCTATCATAAGGTCATTCATTGATTGTTTCATTAATGTTCACTTAGACTAGGTAATTTGCTCATTGAATGGGCAGTAAATATTAGCAATTATTACACCAATTGAAAAAGTAGAATTTGGTAACCATCCTATTATTGCTTTTAAAAAAAAGAAAAACGAATTCAAAATATTCATATTTCCAGTTGCTTTAATCCTATTGTCTTTAAATAAAATTTCTTAAATGAAGGAAATGATTAATAAAGATACAGTGAACAAGTATAGCACAAGCTAGTGGTGATACAAACAAACTTATGCTAATGAACATGTGATCAACACTGCCACAAGTGCACGGGTGTTCATAGTGCAGATAAAGATATCATTCCTCCGGGACTAAAGTAATCTATCGAGCCTAGTATTATCGGAATATGCTTAGCAAAACTTAATTTCAAGTGGATTCGATTAACTACTGCAAATAAACTTGTTTAGATCAATAAGAGAAAAAACATCTAGGAATTTTCACAGGAAGAGAATTGGATCAAAATGAATAAACATCTGCTATTCTCTAATTGGTTAATTCTGAGAAAGTGTAATCTTATCAAGAAACTTGATATATTCTTTTGAAATCAATCAAATTTGCCTAACTAAGTAAACGTCTTTCTTTCAAACAAACTTGACGTAATCCAAGTTAAATATATTTGATTATTTACTAGCCCTTCTAGCATATAAATCTCTCTTTCGAGGCGAAGTTATGCTATGTTGATTCAAACATTCCAACAAGTAAATGTCATCTTTCAAATGTTCACTTGATTATTTCAAATATGCAAGTAAATTTTGGCCAAAAATCAACTCATCACATGAATAACTCTTGATAGAATGAAATCAAACTAATCATGAAAATAAGCATAATTCTTTAAATATTAAACCATGATCCAATAACAATTCCAAAACCTACTAAATTCTTAGACTAAGAAAACTACTCAGACATGATAAAAGATAAACTAACCAAAAAAAGATCGGCGAAATCTTGAGCGGAAGGGACTCGACTGAGATAGCCTTAACCAAGGGCTTGGCACCGCCTTAGGATCAAAACTCTCACACTTAAAAATCACTCAAAACTAAACTAAGAACAAAATTTGAGAGAAAACTAATCTAAACTAAACTACTTGCTTGCTTGCTTTGCTTTGGAGTTGAAGTTGAGTTCTTTGGAATGCTGCAAAACATCTCTATTTATGGAGAATTTCAATTGATCTCAGCCACACAGCCTAGGGAACACAAAAAGGCAATAGTTATAGGCACACCACGGGCTGACCGTTGTCTGTGCTGGATCTGGAATTTTGCTCTTTCTTTACCCTATGGTCGTGGCATAACATAGATGACCATAGGGAGGCCAAAACACAGCCATTAAAGGGCAAATGTTGGGTAAAAAGACTAGAAATCCTGTAAAATACATTAAACAACTACACCCAAGCATAAATCGAGAATAGGAAAGTAAATAACATCATTGAGTACAAAATTCTCCTAAACACGAGGCAAAATAGCCCTAAAAAGGTGTACATATTAAGCACTTATCAAACTCCCCCATACTTAAACTATTGTTTGCTCTCAAGCAATGCAAGGATTAAAGATATACACAGCCTCCTCAGAATAGACATAGATAACGTTCAAATAGCAAGGATAATCCAAAGATAGCCCAAAAAGATGCAAAAATATCATTAACAAACAAAATAGGGAATGCAATTTCAAAAATGTATTAATAGACCATAATGCAAAACTTGAACTAATCATCCTCTAAATTGTCAAATACAATCATTGTAGCACATAAAACAAGTAAAGACCAGTAAGGCCGGTATAACCTCACTGTAGTTATGTGGCACTCAGTACTCATGTGTTTGATAATGTATATATATATGAAGGTTCTCTCAAATCTCATTCCTTGTACATAAATCTATCATAACCTTGACAAAATTCTCAAATTTGCTACCACTAAAATGCAAATACATTAAACAACCATGAGGACTTTCATAGCGATGTAATGGGGCTTAGGGTAAAGGTAAGAGGGGAACAAATGTTTAGGAAATGAGAAGTTAAAAGTCATAGACTAAGAGCTTAAACAATTCCAATGCATCATACTACATCCTCCTCGAACCTTATTAACTCATCAACAAAATACATCTCAAAATGAAAAGAGATCGAGTCGAAAACTACAAATATCTTATATTCCCACCAAGGCTAATCACTTTCTTTGAAAATTTTCCCTCTTTTTTTTTTCTCTTCTGTTTTTTTGTTTTTTTATTTTTTATTTTTTTATTTTTTTCCAAAGAGGAATAGCCAAGGGAATTCCATAACGAACTTTAAAATCGAACTCTTCCCTAAACTTTACTCAATAAAAAAAAAGGATTTATCAAATATTTGCATCCCTGCCCCGAATAGCCAAAATTCACTAAAGAGAATAACAATCTACCTTGCTAACACCCTATCAAACTTGATGCAAAACAATGTAATGCTCCTCTAGCCTTAGCTTAAGGGTAAGACAAGTATTTGGCCATGGGCTAAAAGTAGGAGGTTCATATCAAGAAAAATGGTTACAGACTCAAAGGGGCTAACAATGGATACTATACATAACAAGGGTGGCTATTTGGCCGTGGGGTTCAAATGAATCAAAGAAAGAAAAATGACTCACTCATATTGCCTAAATGCATATGCGAAATGTGATCTTGAATAAGAATTAAGACAAGTTCTAGAGAAATGACGTCAAGGAAGAGTCACACATGAAAGAAAATATGAGACCAATACTAATAAACAGTCTCTAAAGGCTCAAAGTCTCGCGGGATGTAACGCCTTCAAAATGCTAACGACATGATTTACGTAAAACTGCAGTGAGAGGCTTAATAATAGAAGGCGCTACCGCCATCCTGATAAGGACAAGGCTCACTAAAACCACAATCACAAAATCTATTAGCTAAAACACTTCAAGACCAAAGTCCATAATAGTTCAACTTCAATCCTATCGACTTAATCATATCATGTGCTAACTCGCACTCCACACTACACAAGTATATTAAATATAGACCCAACTTGACCCTGAGGTCTATTCCCAATGTTCATGCTCTGCTGAATCTACTGTAAGCATCTGATGACTTCCGAAAGGGCTTGCTAAAAGGAGAAACATGTGATACTTCATTACCTAAAGCGGAAAACATGAAAACAATTCAAAAATGTAAGCAAAAACTCAGTACATGCATTCATGTATTGTAAAATAAGCATAGAAACGTTGTTGACAGGTACCTGCTTTTAAAACTCATTTAGTTTGCAATAACAATGAAAATGAAAGTAACACGAAACTGAATTTCTCATTATTATCTGGATGTGAACCCCTTCCAATGATCTAATCCATACATTGTTGTACACCTACCAATCCGATCAAGAGTTCACCTGAAGTCACGCAGGTAAATGATGGGCAGACGCCCTATAGATGATAAATAATGGGGTCCCAAGTTAAATGGCAAATCACTGTACAAACTGGTTCATTGATGAACTCCTTAAGATTTTAACTTGATAAACATGTTTTGCTTTTTGAAGATATAGGCAACAGACATACTTTGAGCCTTTAAAAATGTCATCTGACTTGATAAAAGTCAGCTGTTTCATAAATGTCATCTGACTTGAAAAACATGTTCTGACTTGATAACACTTACGCATAATGGGGAACGATAACTAGGCCTCGACTATATTTCATAAATGTCATTATAAGTATATGTAGTCAGTAAATGATCTTTACTCACACAATGGAGTAAGTAAAAGTACGTGTAACAAACATTGAGTAATTAAATGGTATACATAATTTGGGTATTTCAATATAACGTTAGAACTAAATTGATGAAAGTAATTAAATTTGATATAAAGTAAATGAAAGTAAAATAGTCCACAATGAGAATAATTGAGATTACAAAAGAAAAGGCCTTGATGGTGATAATTGAGAGAGTGGTTGTGACCTTTTCTTCAATAAGCTGCTGATACGGGTTTAAGGCTCGTTGACATATAGCTTGGTTCAAGATAACAACGAGTACACTAGATTGGCTTGATAAATACATTTGATACATTCTGAGTTGAGTAAGAAATAGAAGTTTGAGACCAAGAGAGATATATCTTGGTTCCAAATAGCATAAACTGCAATAACTTGGTCTGATACATATGGTTTCTGACTCATAACTCTCCTCACTTCTCATATTTCATTCATAAATCCATTAGATATAGAATTCCACCCTAAATGAATCATTGAACTCAATAGAAGCTATTACGCTCATTAAACTTAGTATTTTCCTTGTAAAATTCATAAATGATTCAAAGGTCATAAACAGTCTCCTAATTTGTATACTTGTCTTCTTCTTTCTCATTAATCAAGCTAAAAACTCCATGAAAATCCATGAATATTCATTTCCCCCTTAAATGACCTTACTTGGCCTAAAATACACAAAATGAGTGTGTGATTAATCTCACTCAATCTTTATTATTGCTCTTTACATAATTACTCAAAATGCTTTCAAAAATCACCAAACTCAAAATACTCAACCAAAATTCATGAAATCTTATAGCAAATTCGAAAATAATATGGACAATCTGTAGTAAAATTTTCAGAATTTTCCTCCAAACATATGCTACACAGAAATTACAATAATAGCCCAATTTGTACTAAAGCAGGTCAGTTCACTTCAAAAATTCATAACTTTCACCGTTGACCTCAAATGGAGACCTAAACCCAATATGAAAAGATTTTAAAGTCCCAAAAAACTTTCATTTGCAATACAAAACATGATCCCTACAATAGGGTTCCCAAAATGGGGTTAGAACAAAAGTGTGTCAACTTTGGTCCCATTCTGCACAGTTTTGGTAAAACAACCATAACGTTTTCCACGGACCTCGAATTAAGGCAATTCAAAAGCCATTTGAATGCTAACACACTGAACGATCTACCACCAAAAATCATAAGTTTCCCATGGGCCGATCATTACCAGTTTAATCCTGAAGTCTGCCTTATTTTTCTGAAATTTCTAGCCGTCACTATTTTAGCTTTTCCCTCTCTTTTCACACAAATCCTCACTTAAAATCATTCCAAATCACCAAAAACATCATCATAATCATCAATAAAACTAAAGATTGCAAGATTAAATACAAATCAATTCATAAATATGATTTTAACTTAAGCTTGCATGGACATGATCATCCCCAAACCCTAGCATGATTCAAGCTCAACTCCACCATGATCAACACCAAAATAACTCTTATTTCTTATCAAAACATCATGATCAATGATCATAAACATCAAAACAAGAATCAAAACTAAAATAAAAATCAAAACCAACATGATCAAGTTCTAGATTACTTACTTTGAGCTTGGAAAAAATGGAGATGGTAGTGATGCTTAGTCGTTTTAAGGAGTGGGGATGGTGGCTAATGGGACTAGAATGTTGGGGGCGTTGAAGGTCGCCGAAAACTGGTCAAAAACTAGCCAGAACAGTGCTAGAATGGTGTTGGGCTTGTAGAGGGGGAGAGAGGAGAGAGAGAGAGGAAAGAGAGAAAATGGGTTTGGAGTTTTGATTGTGAATTTTTGACTTATCAAACACCTGACTGAAATTTTATCTAGAAAGAGTGACTATTTAGCCAACCATGGTTAAGCTTAACCATGATAGTTAGTTAGGTTAACATGTAAACTTGTTGGGCTACAAATTAGACCGAAATAACCTGAGTTTGGGGATACAGCGCTTCGTAACAATAACATTTTTTTGTGTAACTCAAAATTAAATTTTTGCAACGTTATAAAAATAATAATAATAATAATAATAATAATAATAATAATAACAACAACAATAACAATAATAATAATAATAATAATAATAATTTCTTAAACCATAATTATCGAGGCGTACTATCGATTCACCCGATATTTAATTAATCAACAAAACTTGAATTAACAATCAATGAAACCTGAATTGCAAAATGACACCTAAATGAAATATTCCCCAACCGGGATGATTAAATACAATAAATAAAAGCGAAAAATTCAAATGACATAAGGTAATTCGGTAAATATATAAATTGAGTGTAATTGAATTAATAAACATGATTTGGTTAAACAAATAATCATGAGTTGTTAAATCCATAAACATGATAAATTAAATGAATGAACATGGTTTAATTAAGTAAATAAATATGATTTAAATAAGTAAATATGGGTTAGGGTCGGATTATTACAGCCTTCCTCTCTTAAAGAGTTTCGTCCTTGAACCTTATGACGCTTGCCAAATGTTTGCAATGATGCTTTAAAAATACATGGGTCATTGGTTCCCATTGCTTCCTTTAAAGAGGTATAATTTGCCCAATGTACTCCAACTAAGGGTATCTACGTATTGTATAACTGTTTGATCCCATGTTTCAGTAGTCAATCCAGATACTTCTCAGAAAATAGCCTCAATGAACTCAATTACTTTGATTCAAAATTGATATTCTCTTCGAAAGAACGAACCTTGTCATAAGTGAGGAGGTGCTCACTACTGGTTCATCACCTTATTTACTAATGGAAACTGTTGTATATCTGATAAGTACTCTGATACTATTACGAGCTATAAAACACGTTATATATGTGTTCAAGTTCGACTAATAGGTGCAGTCAACAAGCTATAGGATCTAACCTTTCACTGAATCATAAGGCCCCACGTAACTAGTCCCTAATTGTCATTGGATAGTCGATCTCTTACTACCTGACTAGAAAAGCCTTTTGAAATACTTCATAACCCATCTAAGACTTTAGTTATTTCTTTGTTTTGCCAGCACAACTCTTTTGGTGACCTTGTATTACCTCAACATGTACTTGAATTTTCCCTCTAAATGCTTGTTTGTGTTAGCTCTGACCTTATACTCAATGTTTCTTCTGGCTCACTCCAATATAATTAGACAGTGCTAGATTATGCCTTTATCAAAATATCCTCATCTGATATTCCTAATGCCTAACTTGATCTCTTGTCATCAGACTACTTTAGGATCTGCTCTCGGTAGATAATGGGTAATGAAATGACCACGGTTAGGGATGAGAGTGATGAGATTCTTAGCCAAGCGAATCATTGCATATAAAAGAAATGAACAATGAGACTAGAAAAGGCAAATAAAGGAGAGATTATTATAGGATGGTTAGAATAAAGATAACCATAAGTGTATCATGAATTCTGAAATATAATACCGCAAGAATTGTGGTTTATAAATACGGATCATAAAAACCACAATTATGGATCATAAAGGGTCCAATAATTAATCAACCAAGGAGAAAGATGACATGGTTATACTCAGGTTTAACTGATGAATTGGAAATAATATGACAAGCAACTGAGCTTCAACTAGGTGACTTTATAGCCACAAGGAACAAGATAAGTGCAATAGATAGATGGGACAAACAATGTGCAATAAATAGATAGATAGATTGTATAAGTAAAGTGCAATAGATAGACAAGTAGATTGGACAAGCAAAGTGTAATGGACAGATAAATGGATTGGACGAGCAAAGTGCCAATGGATAGATAAATAGATTGAGCAAGCTACAATAAGAACATGCCTTTACTCATCTGAAGTCAATTCGAGTACAACAATAAGATTAAATAGAGAATGCAAAAGTTTATTTATCAGAATGTAAGATATATGTGTGGGAGTTAAAGTTCAGAATAAAGAGAGTAAGGGGATTATGACAATTGCAATCACCCACACCAATGAGAGTTGAATTACATTATGAATTCAGAACAAGTCATATGAGCTTATCATTATGAATAAATGAGATGTAAGTAGATGTTGAATCAGTTCTAAATGGAAGGAACTACAACGCATGATCATGAAATAAAGATGGTGAAGGTCGAGAGCACTGGAATGTTGACAACCATATAAGGTTGACCAAAAAATGTATTGCACATTTAACAGTGGGTTTGCAAAGACATGGAAGATCACGCTAATAGGAAATATCAGGTTGGGAGATTAAACAACATTGGACAGTATCATGTTTTGAAGATGAGACAAACAAACAACTTCAAGAACCATTATAAAAGGGCATTCTTACAAAAGATAAACTGTGGTTGCATGGTTTAGGTGTGACATCCAGACCTCAAATCATTCCTTGAAAAGACTTCTGTTGTTGGAAGTTAATCCCATAAATCATTTATTCAAGGTATAGGGCACTTGTTTTTGATAGCGATCTTGTTCAAGTCTCTCTATGCAATACACAACCATAAGGTTCTGCTTTCCTTCTTCACACATATAAAACTAGGGTTTTCCCCAATGACACACTTGGTCAAATAACTCCCTTCTGTAACAACTCATCTTACTAAATTTTAGTTCCTTGAACTCTGCCAGGGGATCATGTGATAGGGGCTCTAAAAATGGATTAAGCACCTAGAACTAGGTTGATCTGAAAATCAACGTTTCTTAGGGAAAAACAGTCCTAAAAGTCCTCAGATGAAACATCTGTAAATTCACAAGTTATAATTATGGATATGTATATACCGAGTGTGGTTGGCATATCACTAATATTCCATGCATTACTGACATGATAACTCACTTGTTTGCACAGTGTAATTAGGGCAGAAATAGGTTTTTTCTTCTCTCGGTCCATAGAAACACGTGTCTAGTCTTTCCACACTTCTCAAGCTAGCCTTAAGATCTTTACAAGTCATCTTCTATAAGTACACAATCAGTTCATCCTCATAACAACAACAAGGTCTGTCAATCAAACTAGATTGAATGCCCAATGAAAATGTTTCCAGCAATACTAATAGAGGCATATTTATAAAAGATAGCACATTCAACTGCTTAATGGTCTTAGTAAATTTAAAAGACAACGGGATGATCTAAAGTGTAAAGAGGTGCAACCACACTATGAACTCTTACAAAGATATTTCTTTATTGGTTATAAAGGACAGGCATGTAAGTTGAATGAATGAAAGGATGAAGATTCGTAATGAAAGAGGCAAGGCATACAAATGTCCTGCATATACAAGACATGCAGTTTATTCATGATGGTCATGATAGTAAAGTAAATGAATGATGTTATGAAATTGAGAGAGAGTATTAAGTACCAAAGGTGAATAAATCTAATAGATT
Source organism: Lophocereus schottii (assembly GCA_002740545.1). NCBI lineage: Eukaryota > Viridiplantae > Streptophyta > Magnoliopsida > Caryophyllales > Cactaceae > Lophocereus > Lophocereus schottii. Next base: position 30,980 of record NCQV01132137.1, on the reverse strand, counting down.
ACCAAAGAGGCTTTTGAAAAGTCATACGGTATCCTTATGTGAGAAAAATGACGAAAATAAGGGTCAACAGTACCAGAAGGGAAATTTTATTCATCTGGTGTTTGAAAGGACAATATGTCAAGATGAAAGAGTCAGTCTTATGATGGAACATGATGATATCCATTACTAACATATTTTATAGTAAATGGAAGTCTTAGGTAGGCATATAAACTTCAAAACTGCTGGCAGATGGAAATAGTACAAGTTGTTATTTATCATTAATAAGATAGGCTGTACTAGTAAAGAAAGGATGACCAAAATAACTTGAGTAACGACATGCCGTCATGGCCATAGAGTACTATGCCAACATGACGTTATGGTGCTATAGAAACACGAACAATATGGATTCATTTAATTGCTGAAAGGGCGCTCAATAACTGGGTCTGACGCAACCAAAGGCTGTGTAACCAATAAATAAATAGTGCCCAAATAGAAGTAAGGAGTTAAAGTAGGTGACAGTAAAAATATGAACATAGTGGTGACTAAACTGTAAGTAGAATGGATCAAATATGCTTAGGTAGAACTGCAAATCACACAGTATAGCATACCGGAAGTCATTATAGGCTCCATTATGGAAACAGAGAATTAAACGATTATAATTGTTAAGGTTTGAATCGCCTATAAGAAAGGTTTCTTAAATGTGTTTAAAGGACTCTCGACATACCACATATGAGATTTTTTTTCATAAACACTCCATTAGAAATCAGGAGAGTGTTAGTGATAAAGAAATGATGCCTCTGAACAATTCAAGGTAATTAGGGTAGAAATAAGTCAATGACAGGAAGTAATAGGAGCATTGATGAGGTAAGGTCCCAGTGTCAAGACCAGATAATTCCTATACATGGCAGCTTAATCTTACTTATACCATACATATAATGCCAAGTAGCACACTGTAAGCTACTAATTATTATCATCATATAAAAGCACTCATTGTAGTGTTCATCTCATACTGGTTCACCTCAAAAATATTGCCCCACAAAATATTTCCTCATCTAGAGGTTTACATCTAACTTGACACTGTATTAACCCCTTAAGAAGTTGCAAATGGCATCCCACATCGGGCTTCAACCATCACTATACCTAAAATCAGGTATATTAACACACCTCACTACGACTATCAAATCCTGGTGCAAAACGAACAGAGTTCCGCCTAAAAACTAACTAAAACCCAGGCTTAAAGCCTTACAATAGATACCTAAAAAGGAGAGAAACACGTCAATAGCTCAACGGCCACACGTCGGAGTTCATAACTCAACGGGTCACACACCCGATGTGCACGATTGCAAAAATCTAAACAAATAAGAGAAATGAAATATAAAATACAACTCCCAGATAAATGAGAGCATGTCTCACTAACAGGTGACCCAAATGGTTTCACACTCCACTTTGCTAATGCTTAAATCTCAGATATTACCAAATGATTGAGTCACTAAATGCAAATGGTTCCTCCATGCATACCCATACATATAAACTTATAGTCAATAGCTCATTTAACTAGTCCAACATAACTCATACACACCTTGATGGCTAGCTCATAAACACTAGATAGCTCACAGAGGCCCTTAAAACTATAGCCCTGATACCAAATTTGTAACGCCCCAAAAATGCTAATGACATGATTTACGAAAAACTACAGCGGGAGACTTAATAATAGAAGGCGCTACCGCTGTTCGGATAAGGACAAGGCTCACTAAAACCATTTAATCTTGTAACTTATGTTCACACTCACAAAATCTATTAACTAAAACACTTTAAAGCCAAAGTCCATAATAGTTCAACTTCAATACCATCGGCTTAATCATACCATGTGCTAACTTGCACTCCACACTACACAAGTATATTAAATATAGACCTTACTTGACCCTGAGGTCGATTCGCAACATTCATGCTATGCTGAATCCATTGTGAACATCTGATGACTTCCAAAAGGGCTTGCTAAAAGGAGAAACATGTGATACTTCATCACCTAAAATGGAAAACATGAAAACAATTCGATAGTATGAGCAAAAACTCAGTGCATGCATTCTTGTATTGTAAAATAAGTATAGAAACACTGTTGATGGGTACCCACTTTTGCAACTCATTTAATTTGCAATAACAACGAAAATGAAAGTAATATAAAACTGAATTGCTCATTATTATCTGGATGTGAACCCCTTGCAATGATATGATTTATACATTGGTGTACACTTGCCAATCCGATCAAGAGTTGGCCTGAAGCCGGGTGGGTAAATGATGTGCTGACGCCTTATAGATGATAACTGACGGGATCACAAGTTAAACGGTAAATCATTGTACAAACCTATTCATTGATAAACTCATTAAGAGTTGTTACTTGATAAACATGTTCTGCTTTCTGAAGATACAGGCAATGGACGCATCTTGAGTCTTTGAAAATGTCATCTGACTTAATAAAAGTCAGTTGTTTTATAAATGTCATTTGACTGGAAAAATATGTTCTAACTTGATAACACTTGTGCATAACAGGAGACAATAACTAGGCCTCGACTCTATTTCACAAATGTCTTTGTAAGTATGTGTAATCAGTAAATGATCTTTATTCACATAATTGAGTAAGTAAAAGTATGTATAATAAAAATTGATTAATTAAGTGGTACACATAACTTGGATATTTCAATATAACTTCAAAACTGAATTGATGAAAGTAATTAAATTTGATATAAAGTAAATGAAAGTAAAATAGTTCACAATGAGATAATTGAGATTACAAAGAAAAAGGCCTTGATGGTGACAATTGAGAAAGTGATTGTGACCTTTTCTTAAATAGGTTGCTGATACGGGTTTAAGGCTCACTGATGTATAGCTTGGTTCAAGA